>JAJMGZ010000025.1:0-155744 GCA_030582795.1 Metschnikowia chrysomelidarum
TGGCACCATTGAACTCTACTTATGCACAATTGCGCAACCTTAATTGGTTCGTTGATACCGTTTGCCGCGCTTATACGTCCCGACGCAATGCGGAGGAGGAAGGAGAAATCCTTGAACCTCTTCTGCTAACACAATTGCGTAAGATTTTGGAACGCGTAAGGTGGCGAATAGGTTGACGATACCAAAGTATGTGGGAGTGTAAGGAGGAAGATTAGGGGCTTGGGAAAGTCGAATGGTCTTCGCTACTCAGTGCACTCTCCTGTCGTATTGCAGGTTTGTTTTCTCTTTTTAAGTTTCTTTTTTAGGGTTTTTAGTTACTGTAATATGAGTTGTTTCTTTAAAAAAAAAAAAAATGCCGCACTTAGGTTCTACTTCGCAAAAAGAGAATTTCAAGTAGTGGCTTTTATATTTCGGATCTTGGAAGGTAGAAATACCGGCCAAAAGCGTCCTTTAATCTGATGCATCTACCAAAAAAAAAAAAAAAAAAAAAATTTTGCTGAAAAGAGCTGCCCAAAACGTCCTGTCCATTGCAACCTTCGATCTGATACATCAACCAAGTAAAACAAGTATGAAAAGCCAGCAACTTCCTTTTTGAGAGATTATAGCACTTGGCATATCTACGATCAATATCGAAGCCTAAATATTTAGTGAGAAAACAGCCTAAAATTGGTTTTATCTCAAAGACAGAATTTTAGGCTTTCGATAGAGAACCATGGTACATGCACTAATACGCTCACTTAAATAAACACACGAATATATCAGCACCTTTAAATGCATTCTTTCTTCTAAAGCCGTTTTTCTCATTGTGCACTTCAATTACAAAAAGAAAGGTATCCCAGCAACTGAGATCGAATCAAAAACTCACTCAGAAGTTTTTCTCAATGAGTTAGGAGGATATGAATACGAAAGAAAATAAAAACCTAAGCGGATGATACTTAAACCAAACAAAAATTAGCATAATACCATAACTATACAACAAGCCCGCGTTGCAAAACAAACCTATCAACTGGAGGCGGACTCACTAAAACTTCTCCCATTTCCATAATGTTTCGCGTGGATTCACGAGATCATTATCATTTTCATCGTAAATCAAACCTCCGGCCTGCCCCTGGGAAATGAGAACATTCAAGTAATAAAGGAATTTTGACATATCGAATCCCCTTGTCCATACCACCTGTGCTTCTTTCAAAACTTGCTCCTTTGGGATGATCTGCTTCATCTCGAGTTTCACATTATTATTGGCCTCGTATGTTTTAACTACCTCGGATGGCGTTAACACACCTGACTGTACTCGCAAGGTATCCGGGAAACTCTTGGGATTTGCGGCAGCTTTCGAAGCGGCAGACACCACCACACGGCCAATATCATCTATCACGGAATAGGAAAATCTGGTCTCAGGGCAACCAAGATACGTCACGCTGTTTGTTTCTGTATCAATACCAACTTGTCCGACAACATAGCGCAACCATGGACCGCCAACAAAGAGAGACGTGTATATATCCACGACTTTCACTCCGCTCATACGAATTTTCTCGGAATGAGCTGTTTTAAATCCGACGATGCCGGGAAACACCTTGCTAGCGACAGGAATGTCCATGCCAAACTGAGAAGGAATATATACTTTTGGTTTGATAGCCATCAAAATGGGCTCCATGTAACTAAGCACTTCGGGGGTGGCACCCAACAATGAGATCACGATATCGACCTGGCCCAAACTCTCCACTAATGAGTCGCTGTCACTCATGATATCGCCTTGAATGTAGGTCACAAATTGACTGGATTTCTTAACAGAAGCATCTCTCGTGACTGCCTTTACAGGAAGCTCGAAGAGACCACTGAAAGCCGGGCTCAGAAAAGCCGCAAGAGTCGCGGCGCCCAAATTGCCGTGAAGACCAAAAACTGCTACCTTTGGTTTATTCATTTTTAGGAGATATATGTCAAACCGCAAAAAAAAAATGAAGCCAAAAGCATAGAGAATATATGTCTTTTTTTTGTTCGCTGTCCGAGTTGCAAAATCCTGTACGCAGCAACTTTAGCGGCATGTCGGTCTCGCGACTGATGGTGTTTCCTGCGCACAGAAAAAATAGTGATCCCTAATTCTCCTTGAAATCCCTTGTTCACCGCAAATAATATTTTTTAAAAAATTGCAGCGTTAGTTCCTAATGGGAATTTACCGCAATGATACTCCCCGCTTTATTCCCCGCCCCAAGCTGCAACAAGGAGAAAGGATCTTGTCCATTACAGTAACAGAGTTTATGGCAAATGAGGTTCAGAATCAGTGGAGCGAGACAAGAATCGCGCTTTTAAGTTTTGATGTGAGACTGTGACTCCTTATGAGATAGTATATATCAAATTTGAAGTTTCCGTTAAAAAAGCTATTATGGCATTTGCCAAGGCACTATTAACAAGTAATTAACTCAGGGTAGGTCAGATGAGGCAGTTCTAATGATAGCGAAAGTAGAGGAAGAAAACTCAAGGAAGGTAGAAGTGACATACCTGTAATTGGTCCGCGGTATTTTCATGTCAGAGCAACCTTGATTTTCAGATGAAGTACTAGACCCAAGCGCTGCCGTCTTCTCAAAGCGAGAAAAGAAATAACACCGTGGGGTGTGACACGTATCGATTTCTTTATTACTTTTTGTATAACCACCCGTGAAAAAAAGCGAACCACCTGTATCTCTATGTGAAACGGCCCTACCATTCTGATTGGATCTTTTATGCCCACAATTGCCCCATTCAGCTTTCAAAAGTCCATAAGCCCTGTTCAGCACCAAAGCTTTAAACTGGAATCGTTTATTGTTTCTGCAAAAGCGCATCCAAGGTCTCACTATCGAACATGTTGGCTCCCAGCTGAAGTGTTTTAGCCAAAATCACCAACGAATCGCTGGTAAAGTCAGGTTTCTTTCGGAGCTCGTCAAGATCGTCCGAGAAAGTGTTCGCCATATACGACAAGTATTGAGACTCCAATTCTTGGCGGTCGCGCTTGATGGTTTCTGTTGCCTCGGCCGGTGTTTGATTTCTTATCGTAGTGAATTTCACACTCTTGATTTGCTCCTCTATCTCTCGAGACAAGCCCAATTCATTTTCTTCAGGTACTTCCTCATTATCGGAATTGACGTCGATGTGATCTATGTTAATATCTTGTACGGGCTCTTCATCCTCATCGCCGACCGCACGTTTCGTTTCGAGTTCAGAGCCGCTTGAGCTGGAGTCCGAATCCGAATCCGATGAAAAATCCTCGGTTCTTCTCTTCTTCCGCCTCCTATTTTTTGTAGGCTTGTTGTGTGCGGATGCAGGTGCCATTATTTGTAAATTCGATGAGATATGAAATGTGAAAGGTGATGTGATGAGCCGCGAAGATGCCTATCGAGCATCATGCTCGCGTGCAGGATTAACGACACGAAGGTGTTTATTGGGTCTCACTAAAACAACTAAATTGATGGTCATAAGTGAGAAATTGAATTTTTTTTTTGAAATTCCAGCGAATTATCGTTCCTGGAGAATCGTGCGGAAACAAAGTTTGCGCTCAATTCGTGCGTCATTAAATTGCCTGGCTCGGTAAGGAACGGGATTTTCCAAAAAATGTAAGTTTTCAACTTCTTCGTCACTCACATTTTGCGAATATCTCTATCCACAGCAAACCAGCTTTGTGTTAAATTCTCCGTCGGCGTAAAATTTCAACGTTTGCTCTATGATCTCGTGGGTGTGCAAGCCAGATCAGCCGCCGCCACGCAGCCGCGCGCTTTGGGTGCTAATGTTGGCGTGAAGGCACATTGACATCCTTCAACGCTGGCCCATTCTTGCGACGAAATATCCATTATTGAAACAAATTCATCTTTTCTTATGTAAGAGATGTCTGTTTGAAAAAGTTAATGCAGTAAAGAGGGCTTACCTTGCTAATTCGGTCATATATGACATTCTTCTATTGGGAATTTGATTCATGAAGGGGGATGGTTTCTTCTTGACATGGGATGTTTCATTACAAAGATGGGCCGGCGTAGAAGGATGTGAGTGTGTCTCGACGTAAACATAAACACCAAAAGCGCTCGAATTTTTGCTCGCTGCCAGTTGCTGTTGCACACCCGCGAAATCATAGAGCTACTTTCTGATAAAAATAACCAACGAACGGCATTATAGCTTCAGCGGAGGAGATTGACGCCACGGCGCTGAGCTCGCCATGAAAAGGGATTCTCACCCATAAATGTTACGTGACGAAATAGTCGAGATTTCAACTGCAATTTTTTTTAGTATTCTGTCGTATTCTCCTGAATAGGACTCAAGTAGAAATTTGTCTTACCAATTTTTGGCTGCTCCAACAATTGTGGCAGTGCGAGTGCTCTTTTGTCTCCATGCGCAAGGTCTTGTTTGTCTTCGTTTTACAGCCACCATTACTCATAAGAGGGCTTTTTTCATCAAATACTCCAAGCAAAAATCCTGAATAACTCTGAGAAAATGCGTTTTTGAAAATGAACGAGTTTCCCAGTTCCATATTTGCGATAAATTTGATGCAAAAAAAAAAAAGCCTGACCGAAAATTTTCAAGCCCCCACAATAGGGCGCGTCTCTCCTCAGTTAGCCGGGGTGGTGGCAACAGGGGAAAGTGCTGTGGTTTTCAGACAAGCCGTGACTCAAATAAAATGCAGAGCTCAAATAAAGATCGGAGAAAATGAGTCTTTCATATGCTAGTTCATCAATCTCACATGAAAATCTCGTATTGGTCAATGGCTTTTTTGATGCTTGGGAAGACCCCCTCAGTCAACTTCACGGACCCCGCCATTCGTGGCTCCTACCCGCGCACTAATGCACCAAAATGGACACGGGGAAGCGATCGACAAGATTGTATTTATTCAAAAATATAAGAATCTCGATTCTCCTTTTATTACATTCGAACAAAAAGATAATGTCTTGTTTTTAGCTTTTTTAAAGCCTATCTAATAAAAGCCGAGATTTTGCAACGTACCGCTGGGTCTAGGAGGGCCCCGCCAGAGTCGTGACCGGCGCACGACCGGCCAAATTTTTCTTTTAGGTTGCGACTCGATCCGCACGCTTCTTAAACTGAAGACAGCAAGCGGAACTGGAATCCTGTAAGAATACAACCCAGGACACAGTTTTTGGAGAAAGCAGTTTCGATCAACTCTTTCCGTCTGATATAAATTTATCAATCGGCTAAGCTCTGTTCAATTTGGCGACGCGAGGTCTGTTTGACAACACTTCCCCGAGCACTCAGGAATTAATTCCCGCCTTACTATTTCGGCCACACATCTTTCATTGCAAGAAAAAACACTCGAGTCCTTGAATACTTGGTGACTCTATTAAGCATACATAAACTCTACTACAAATCATGGATATCGCCTCGCTTTTGGACGCGGCGTTAAACTCGCCCGACGCCACCACCAGAAATACCGCTGAGCGTCAGTTGACCGAGCTCGCCGAGCACCTGTTTCCCGAGTATATGAAGTACTTATCGGACATTCTCGTCGATAATGGGAAAGGCCAATTGCGTGTGTTGGCGGCTCTCGGGATGAAAAACCAGTTGACCCTGAAGGATCCCTCGAAGAAGCAACACCAACAACAGCGGTGGATCATGCTCGACGGGTCTATCAAGGCGACCATCAAACAAAACGTGCTCCAGGTTCTTTTGAGTGATGATAGCGGTATGACCACATCGATTTCTCAAACTGTTTCTGCAATCGCCCTTATTGATTTGCCCCGCAACGAGTGGCCCGAATTGCTTCCGATCATCACCGAAAATACCAAGACCGAAAAGCCGGTTGCTGTGAAAAGAGCGTGTCTTTTGTCCATCGGATATATTTGCGAGAGCGCCGACGCGTCCGACCCACGGATCGAGGCGCAACTGAACGGAATCTTGATTGCAATTGTACAGGGTGTTCAAGCGACGGAACCTTCGATTCAAGTACGTATTACTGCAGTCAACGCTTTGTATCACTCGGTCCAGTTCATCAAGCAGAACTTTGAACGAGAAGGCGAGCGGAATTTCATCATGCAAGTGGTGTGTGAGGCGACACAAGCCCCTGATTCGGAATTGCAGGCGGCGGCATTTGCTTGTCTCACCAAAATCGTGCTGGTATACTACCGTCACATGCTGTTGTATATGGAAAAAGCGTTATACGCGCTCCTGATCAGCGGTATGCAGAGCACTGATGACAACGTCGCTTGTATGGCGATTGAATTTTGGTCGTCGTTATGCGAGGAGGAGGCCGAGCTCACTTTCCACGCAATTGACGCCAGTGAACGTGGCGAGCAGGTGGCGCCAGAATTTGCATCGTATAACTTTGCGCTTATTGGTAGCCACGACGTGTTGCCCGTCTTGCTTCTGTTGTTGACGCGACAAAACGAGGACGTCGAAGACGATGACTGGTCCGTGGCCATGGCCGCTGGCTCGTGTCTCCAGCTTTTCGCCCAGCAGACAGGAGTCTATGTTGTCGAGCCCACCTTGACGTTTTTTGCCGGTAGCATCAACCTGGATCTGTGGAGATCTCGTGAGGCTGCCGTGATGGCGTTCGGTCTGATCTTGGAGGGCCCTGAGCTTGAGAATTTGAAGCCTGCAATTCACGAGGCACTTTCGCCCATCATAGCATTGGTTCAAGACTCCAGCGTCCATGTCAAGGAAACGGCTACATGGTGCTTGGGCAAAATCACAGAGGTTGCGCTCAAGGCTGTGGACTTGCATACGCATTTGGAGCCATTGTTACAAGCTTTGATGCTTGGATTGAGTGACCACCCCAAGGTTTCGGTCAATTGCTGTTGGGCGTTGATGAACGTGTTCGAGCAGCTCAGTGCCGACGCCCCTCAGCAAGAATCCTCCTTGATGTCAAAGTACTATCCTACATTTGTCCCAGCTCTCGTTCAGCTCTCGGGCAAACAAGACAATGAATTCAACTCGCGCGCTTCCGCGTACGAGGCATTGGCGGCATTCGTCACGTTCAGTGCTCATGACACAATGCCGATCGTGCAGCAGATTGCCACCGAGGTGCTTTCTCGCTTGGAGTCTACCATTGGCATGCAGCAACAGGGCTTCGGTGCTGAGGGCCGTGCCGCATTGGAAGAGTTGCAGATCAATCTTCTTTCTCTTTTGACCACGATCATTCGAAGACTTAGCGAAGACGCGCGCGGCGCTGCCGACAATTTGATGTCGATGTTCATCAAGCTCTTGGACGCGCAGGAACCGAACGCGTTGATTGAGGAAGATATTTTCATTGCGATTTCTGCTGTGCTGAGTGCCATCGGACCCGACTTCCTCAAGTATATGGACTCGTTTGTGCCTTACTTGACCAAGGCGTTACGCAACGTACAATCTCCTACGTGCATCACCGCCGTGGGTTTTGTTGCTGACTTGGCGCAGTCGCTCGGTCCAGGTATCGCGCCATTTTTGGAGGGGTTGATGACGATCTTGGGCGAGGATTTGAACGATAAAAATGGTAAACGCGAGTTGAAGCCAGCGGTACTCTCATGCTTCGGCGATATCGCGGGCGTAATCGGTGAGGGTTTCATGCCGTACATGGAAATTGTTTTGCAAGTTTGCCTGCAGCTTGCCACTCTTACACCGGAAGACAGCTCATTCGAAACACTCGAATACGTCATCGCTGTGAAGGAAGCCATTTTGGATTGCTACGTCGGCATTGTCAGCAGTCTCAGTTCAAATACGGAACAGTTGTTTGTATATCTCGGTCCAATCTTTTCGTTAGTCGAACAAATTTCGCTTGACCTCGATATGGCCGGCACAGAGTCTACGGCGCGATCCGCGGTCGGCTTACTCGGCGACATCGCCGCGATGTATCAGGACGGATTGTTGAAAGACCAATACCAGCAACCGTGGGTCACTTCTTTTATCAAAAAAACGAGAGCAAACCCTGCATTTTCTCAGCAGACAAAGGACGCCGCTCGCTGGGCACGCGATCGCCAGAAACGCCAGATCAGCTGAGCGAAGCGCTTGGGCGGCTATTCCAAAGGACTTGCATGTTTGTTTTGGTTTCTTCGTGGCTGTGCGATATACTAGTGGCGGAAGCTCGGTCCGCCGTCATTGTTCGCGAAGGGAACAATGGAAAATGCACCAGTCGCGATTCGCGCATAATGCCACGCCCAATGCCTCCATCTCTTATTTCTATTCTCAATCTCTCATTACCTCTCATCATCTCTCACATATCTTACTCATAGATCATACTCACTCATCTCTCCCCTGCATCAAACCCAAACACTCTCCGTGGGTCCTTTTCTCCTAGGGACTCCTCGTCTCATTTCATCTTTTATAATGATAAATACACGCATATCTCTAATGCATTGGGCAAAGAAAAATCTTGCATATTGCCAGAGAGGGCTGTGGATGTTTGCAGATCATGGTGGACCAAGGCAACTCGAGCGAAAAAGCGAGTCAGATTTCGACCTCTCCTCCTCTTATTTTCGCCGCCAATTGTATTGTCTTAATCCGAATCCCGAAGCTACCGAAGACAACAAAGTCATTTCATCTACACCGCTTTCCTATTTTAAAAAATTTGAAATGGAAAAAAAAAACTGAAAAATTGAAAAATATTAGCTCTGCGAGCCGGCTAATTACCTTCGGCCTTATAACGCGACGCGTTCCCGCATTTCTGTGCGCCCTAGACCCAGGCCCCACCTTTCGAGGCAAAAGAATCAAGCATGGACTATACTCCGGTTCCCTTCTACCACACGTACATTTTGTACAATCCGAATGATATCGTGTCGACCGCATGCGTGCAACTTTCTCTTTTCCCCATCTACGTGATGGTTTTTTACACGCTGTGGTTTTTGGTGACGCGTGAGATTCAGCCGGTGATCACGGTAGGAGGGCATCTCGTCGGCGAGATTTTGAATAGTTTGATCAAGCATCTGATCAAGCAGCCGAGACCGGAATTTCATCGAAATTTCGGAAATTACGGCGATGGAAAAAACGGCGTCTCTTCTCTTTCGCATGGAATGCCCTCGGCCCATTCTCAGTTCATGGGCTTCTTTGCGTCGTATTTTATGTGCATTGTGTTTCTCCAGACCCCGGGCAGAACATTCCATAAACTCAGGATGAGTCTTTTTTTTCTTGGTTCTAGTGTTGGCGTGGCATTCTCTCGTGTATATTTACAATACCATACTACCCCGCAGGTCATAGTCGGCTTGGCATTAGGCATTGTATGGGGCCTCGTCTTTTTTGTGGCCCTGACGTTGTTGAGGGATATTGGCTTGGTCGATTGGGTACTTCTGTGGAGAATCGTGAGATATTTCAATGTCAAGGATTCTTACTTTTTTTGCTATCAGCTGTTTGCCGACGAGGCCAAGAGAGTTGAGGAATTGAGACATTCGGCGAAAGCAAAGGCCGACCTTCCGTCAAAGACAAGCGCCGACGACAAAACGAAAAGCTTATAAATAAGTAGCATCAGAAACAAATGATCCGAAAAAGAGGTCGATATCATCATTTTAAATCAAATGTAGATTAATGTCAAACATACAAATTTTTGCCCAGGAAACAACCCTCGTTTTTCAGTCCAGATAAAAGATTCCAGACATACAAAATTGAATTGAGATTGTAAATGTTACAAAGGATGGTGTCCCTAGTTCAATTAACAAAAGTCTGGAGGGTATATGATCGCGAATCGAAGCATTTATACAGTGGAGTGAAAATAAAGTTTATATATAATTGGTGCTCAAAGATCAAAAAATCCTAAAAGTCGTCCCAATCATCATCTGCGTCTTTGTTTTTGCGGAAGCTGTCGCTGCCCATGGCGGGCATCTTTGTCTCGTTTTGAGGCTTCTGGAAGCCAAAAGCACGATCGGGAGCCTTGTTGCCGCTGAAATTGCCGAAGATTCCACCCACGGTATCGTTCAAGCCTTTACTTTGCACATCCTTGGTAAATGTGGAGAATGTCTCTTGTCCATATTTTCCGGTCTGCTGCATTTTCTGGCCAAACTGAGCCATTGCTCGTTTCGTCTCCGAGCCAAACTCAGAGTCCTGCAACTGATTGAAACCCGGCTTAATTACAGACTCGTGAACCTCATTGACAGATTTCGCCACCGTCGACGAAAAAAGGCTCCAGCCTTTAGAAAGCGTACCGAGAGGGTCGTCCTGCATATTGTTGAGCGAAAGGCCACCGAACGAACCGCCATTTTTACGAGACGAGGTCGCTGCGCTGTTGCCGAAGCCGCCATATTTCCCACCCTGAGACGGAGGCAAATGGTCTGGTCTTTGTGCATTTTGCGAACGCACTCCCTCTAAGTACGCCTCGGTGCGAGCCCTGTCCACCGTGAATGGGGCTTGTCCCGAGGCCTGAGAGCTTGCAGGATTGTTTGAAAAAGTACTTAAGTTCTGGGCGGTGGGCAAAATCTTATTTGTATGGTCTTGCGGGTGAAATGGTTTGCCCTCGATTTCGCAGGTCAAATACTGTTTATAGTCCTCGGCTACATAGTTGTCGTACTTCGCCTTGTGGGGCAAAGACGTATCAAGGCCATTTTCCTGAAAATAATTACGACACTGCGCGTTACCGCCCTTTTCCATTCTCAACACTTCCTCGGGCTTAAACTGGTCCATGGTGATCAGGCGCACAAACGAGATATGGACACCCAAGCCGCGGTGGATTCCAGCGCATTCAAGGCAGATGAAAATCCCGAATTTGGGCGACGCCCACTGGGGATTAAACGCGTCGCAGTCGGCGCATCGCTTGTTCTCTTCGGATTTCTGCAAAAGCAAGAGCTTTCTACGGGTCTCAGGGTCGATCGACATCGATCAAATGCTCTATGGGATTAATGGGTGAGAAACTTGGCGCAACCGTGAATTATCTCTGGTGCTGTATGGGGCGGGCATAGTGTATACAAACGGTCGTGCGACACCGATCGGTGCGGCTCGCGTCGCCTTAGAAAATAGGGCGCGAATTGAGTCGCGGCGCGGCTGGCCAGAGGACATTAGATTATTAGGGCGGCCCTTTAATGGAGCCCCGGGATCACTTCGAGACATATTGCGAAATTTTCAAAATTTTGATGTTGAATAAAAAAAGAAAAAAAAATTGCTCGTATGGACCTACTCAAAGCGGTAATTGCGGGGCGTTGTTAACGTCTATAATAGGGTGAGGATGTGCCGCAAAGAGAGAGTGCGAAGGCCCAAGATTCCACCAGGGTTACTTCTTAGTTTTTTCATGAAGGAAATGATAATTAGCAACTTTCAAGGCTCCTTTATTATTAGTTGTTTCTTTTTATGTTATCGTGATTGATATAATAAGCTTTATTGCACACACAGTAGCCATAACGAGCGATAAGTAATCTATAAATTCAGGGTCTTCTTAACGCGATTGACTTCGAGGGAACCGCTCCGCGCGGCTATTGTCAAGATAGTTTTCTAATAATTCGAAACGCATGAGTTTAATTCGCCATCATACCCTTAAATTATCGAATCAATCGACGAATTATGTGCGATAATTACACGAAGCCCGTCAAGGCACCTTGTAAGCTTTGAAATACTGTGGCTAATTTCGAACCCAACTGTGTTCGCTGCATAGTGCAATTTACCGCTAATGGACCAATACTTTGATTCGTCGCAGTAATCCACGTGATAAGCTCCTTGGAAGTCAAGTCACCTTTGATCATAGGGGCGTAAACTTTCTTTCGTTCTTCAGCTCAAAAGCCCACACGAGCGCCCGTTAGATCCTTCATTTCAAATCGAGCACTAGAAAGTGCTTTTACTCGCTCAATGATCGCCTGATTGCAAGCCACATAAAGGGCAAGGATAAGAGGAGAGACATGGTTCATTTGTGACCTTCTTTAACCCATCTCGAAGCCTACTTTCCTATAATTTTGTGCCAAATTTGCTGAACTTGTTTTGACCAATAGATGTATTTGTCTAGCTTGAGTACAGTGTCAACTTTATTAACAGAACTTTTTAGGCTCCATGTGGTAACATTGAGTAGCCCGGAGGTTGTACCAAATGAATGAATTCATCCAATTAACCATTAAAATGGCAGTCTTTACAATCATTTGGTTAATATTTATCTATTCACAGACTTGGAATGCATGTGACATGGTTGCAAACACGCGTCCAATCGAAATTGGTCAATCTGATCGAGGCACAACATTCATCGTATTACTTAGATACACGCTCAGAGAATCAGTCAATATTTTGTCTACTTCCCACGAAATTTCCAAGCTTCTGAACGGCCACCTCTGACATATTCATAGTTTCGTCAATAACTCCGCATTTCTTCTGGTGAGTTCTACTGGATACAAGTGCTGAGTTGACAGCTGCCCGTTTTGCCACGCAGCGCCATCAACCACATGAACCGTACCTGTGACATAGCTCGCAGCAGGCGAAAAGAGGTACACCGTTGCCTCTGCGATGTCTCGGGTCGTTCCCATTCGCTGGAGTGGAATTTTCTTAGTGTACTCGGCTGGGTCTTTTACCAACCTATCAACACCCTCGGTACCTGATATTGGACCTGGTGCAATGCAATTGCTCCTGATTCCTAGGGGTCCCAATTCGACGGCCAAGGCGTTGGATAATGCATCTACGCCAGCCTTAGCTGCACCCACGTGAACTTGGAACGGCACACCATAGTAATGCAACGTTGCAGAAACAAAAAGAATTGCACCCTTGGACTTTTTTAGCTCGTTGAAAGTTGCTTTTACCGCATTGAAAGAGCCTAACAAGTCAATGTTTACAACAGATGCAAATGCGTTCAGAGAGAGGTGATTGAAGTCGGCAAGAAAGTTACCCGCGGCACCTGCAATCACAAAATCTATCCTACCCAATTCTTTCACAGTGAGCTCGACTGCCTTGGCGAGTGAAGATACATCTCTCACATCCGTATTCGGGCAACTAACTATTTTTGCTCCGGGCCGTAATGCCCTCATTTCCGCCGCCGCTGCGTCCGTCTTTTCTTTATTCCTTCCTACAATCGCAGCATCTGCCCCAAGAAGTACGAGGGCCTCGGTTTGAACCCGGCAGATTGACCCGGCACCTCCAGTGACAAACACTACCTTGCCTTTGAAAATTCCCGGCTTCCACACGGAATCCATGACAAAAGACAGGGTGAGAACCATCTTGATATTAATTTTTTTTTGAAAATGTCAGTTTTGATTATTCGATAGTTGATGAGCTTTTTGCGGCTTATTTCAGATAAAATTGATTAAGAATCGGGTGTGAGCTTACTCATAGTTCCGGGGTTCCCCAGCTTATGTAGAATGTAAGGCGCGGGCATGCAAGAGCTTTTGCGGGGTCGCGTCGCTGAGCCGAGGCATGGGATTTGGAAGCGCCTTTTTGTCGCGATGCCAAGGCTGCCAAACGTAAATACTCGCAAAATACTGTGTTGAATTTATACCACAAAACCTGTGAGCATGCCTATAAATACCAGTGGTGAATTCTATGAAAATCTATAAAAGCTCATCCAAATTAGGGCAAGGTGAAAGAATTAGACAATACCTGCCCGTTGCGTGCATGTATGACACGCGAAAAGAGCATGATCCCTATATTAGCCCTGCGAGACAGAAGAATGAGATTCATTTTCAGACGAGCTTGAACCGAATTCGAGTTTTATGCTTCTAGAATACGACAGCTGCGTCTTGACTCAGATATGCAATTAAGTCAATGCGAATCAAGGTTACCCTAAGTGCATCTGCCTTTTGCTCTCTCTTCTGCTTATGGCGTGACAATAGCTCTTTGATTTGCTCCCTCCTCTATCGGGCCATCATCCTGGTATCCAGGTACAAAGTCCTCTCTATCCGTCATACAATTACGCTTTTCCAGTGCCGGCTCGTCACCATCCAATTTCCGTTTGACCGACGGATCATCATGGAATGATTCTCTCCGTGGACTCCTATCGGTGGCAGCAGGCAGCGTGCTACCAAGATAATTATTTATATTACTCGAGAAACCGCCGTTTCCGTGGTCCTTTTTGTTCTCCTCATCATAATCGATGTATTCCTGTGAGATGGGCGACGAGGGCTGCGGATTGAATTTTGGTGCACATTCTTGTTCCACGTCTACGCTAGTGACGGTGCAATCCTTCGGCTTCTCGTTTAATTCTCTCGCTGCGGCCAACAATTCATACCCAGTTGAGACATAACTGATTTTTGTTTGCAAAAAAGATCTATAATTTTGGCTTAGATGCACCACGAGATATGCAAAGTTCTCTGATGCGCATCGACGAAGAACAATCTCAAGAAGGTCAAGGCACAGGGAATTTGCAAGCGAGTTGCTCTCCGCAACTGTGTCAAAATAAGCAAAAAACTGCTTTAAAAGGTTCTGTTCCACGATATACTGACACAAGTCTGGATCGTCTAGAAGAATGAGGCTCTTAAAGCACCGGAGCACACCCAACTTCAACGTCACGTTGACATTCAATGTCAACACATTCAAAATACCCTTTAGTGCGTGGGACTCGATAAAAAATGGCCTGCATATCGAAGACTCGTGTTCATTACAGCAAAATGATATGAAATCGCAGAGATTCTGGAAGAGCGTTGGATCGTCATGTAAAGACTTTTCTGCTGAAGAAAGAGTACTCTCGTCCTCGCTAGCAAGATTCATAAATGTTTGAAATAGCACTGGCGCGGCGTTTTTATAGAACGCCTGGAAATAACGCTTGATGAAGATTTCATGAGCATGATCTTTCTTCTCGTAGGTGGGAAATTCTCCGATACTATTTCTTCTTGAGAGATCCATATCGAATACCGTAGAGGATAGAAGACTTTTGAGTGCGTCGAACGCTTGAAGTTTCAAAGCCAGATTTTTTTCGGTGAGAAGTAAATTTCCAAGAACTGTTGGCAAGGACATGTCACTCATAAAATCCAATTTGATAGCTTCAGACTTTTCTTGTGTTTCGGCGCTCGTGCTGCCACCCTGAATCCCAGATTCCTTTCCCTTCATTTCATTGTTAAGGAAGTCTTTGATCTCGTCGACGCTACCGGTTTCTTGGGAAACAAACTTCACCATTGAAATGTCTTGCTCAATGATGGTAGTGAGAATTTCTATTCCGATCACACGCAAAGAGGAATCTGGTTCGCTCAACGCAAACTTGATCATTTTCATAAGTCCGTGTTTGATGAGAGAGCAAAAAAAATCTGTCGACTGTTCGCTCAGATTATTTTTCGCAACTATAGCATACTGATGGAGCATTCGCACGCCGTCGTATCTTTTAGATTCAAGTGATTGGAAGGGTAACGCAGAACTCACATCGGAAATTTCTGCAGTTTTTTCATTTGTGTCGTAGAGACTGAAAAGCCTCGACAAAAAATGGTTATTTGCGCAGGAGTCTGTGAGGTAATTGACTATTTCAATCTGATTATTTTGAATCATTCCGGTGAGCAAACTCAGGGCTAGGTCTTCCAGAGTTTGTGCGAGGACAACGTTTCTCAAGTATTGAAGAATGAAATCTTTCTTGAAGATGTCCATTTGATCGTCAGGATTTGTTTTTGGGAGCGGTAAATCAATAACCGTTTTGAGCCGCGCCTCATCTTGAAGGTACTCTCTATGGCACGCCTTCAACTCGGGAAAATCACGGTCGTACTCAAGAATTCCAATGAATCCCAATGCACGCTTTTCTGTAGATAGGAGCTCGTCGAGAATCTTTGGCTCATTGTAGTATAAAATGATCTTGATCGTTTCGTTGAGACAGTGGAGACCCTCAAGGTCATGCGAAGTCTCAAGTTGATCAAATAAGCCGAAGAGCCGATCGAAATAGTGTTCGGTGACCAAGAATGCCAGCAACTTGAATCGTGTGTACATAGAATTATAGCCCTGCGTAATTATCTCGAGAGTATCTTGTAGCGACTCGACGGTTGCATCTTCGGCCGGGTAAGTTATGGGTCCAGTGATAAGCTCCGTGACCTCGCGAGGCCCGTCCGATCCGGAGTTTGCCGAATGGAAGCTAGAGTTAGATCCAGAACCTCTATTCTCATCGAGAAAACCATTCATGCTATTGCCATTATGCAGCGGAAGCACATAGTAAAGTGAAATTTGAGGGCTGAGATTTTGCTGCTGCGCACGCACAATGAACTCGCAAAGGTCAGCACAGCCGGCGTTTTCTTGAAATGAGAGGGCTAAATCTTTACCCGAAAGATCAGTCCACACGATGAGCGTTTCCTGTTGTCGCTGATACTGAATTTTTCCTTCAAGAAATGATTTGAGGATCACATCATCAGTGTCGAGCTCATTTCGAACTATGAAATAGGGTTTCCTTGTCTCAGCATCCACTTCACCCATGCAGTACCCTGTTCCGTTGTCGAGCCAGTCATCGCCGTCTAGTAGGTATACTTTCACGCGTCGCGGTGACTTGCTCTTGAACGGTAACTCGGAATCGGTTAGTTTTACGGTACTTTCTGATGACGTTTCGAGTGGTTTTTCGTCAAGTTTCGTTAGATCTGTACCCAAGTTGCTTTCGCTTAGACTTTCATGTGTAGTTTTTGTCTCGTTGTCGGAGAGTAGCGTACTGATTTTGGGGATTGTGCTTGCTCCAGTCATTGCTCTTCGAATTTTAGTAAGAGTCGGACGACACAAATCTTGAGCGATGATATAAGTATGCTTATTTGATAAATAGGTTTCGTTTATAGGAAAGTAGATATATGGCTCTCCTTTTTCGAATGAAATGTTGACGAAGATACGCAGTTGAGTTTTGCGGTAATCTCTTGCGTGCCAGATGTGAGATTTGGATCGTGTTTTCTCCAGAGACTTTCCAAAAACAGCCCAATTAATTAGCTCGATTATAATTGATATTGCGTAAAATGTCGTAGAATGAATAAATGATTAGCTAGTTAAGTGCTCGTGAAGTAATGGCGGGACTGACAACAGGCGCGGTTTTCTAGAAAATCTTCGCCTAAATGTAGAATATTCAACCTTAAATTATGGCTATATCTATTAATTCTGTTCGATTTCGGCTAAGCGGTTTGTCTCCCGCTTCTAAATTCGGGGTTTACTTGTTCAGTAGATTGTATTCTGGAATTTACCCTATGGAGGTGCCGTGCACTGCTCCCGTGTTTTTTCCTGTATATAAGTGAGCTGTCTCAGGCGACTCGCAAGACATTCGAGGCGCGTTCCGTGTCATGCAGGAAATTTTTTTTTTTTTTTTTTTTTTTTATAGAATCATCGGAAAAATAAATGTCTTTTTTTTTTTTGTTCAATCATTTATGCAACCTCGTGAGAAGCGAAGAACAAATGATCACACAAATATTTCAAGTCTGTGACAATCAACTAAAATGAAAATGATTATAGAATAGAGCATTAATGTGCGTTTATGTGTGCATCTCTTTTTCAAGATTTGGAAAATTAGTGTATTTTAAATAGTGAATTTAGTTTTAGAGGAATGTCATCTGACATGATTTGCGGCTACCGAACGCGAATTGAAGTTGATTTCCCGAAGAGACTTAATCGATGAAACTAATCAAATGTTATAAAATGAACTTAATGTTTCACAAGCTTCTTACTACGGATTCTCGAGCTTCGCAGAGAAGATAAGTTGGTGAAAAATTTCCGAAAGATCTAGAAAATTTGTGGCGACGGAGTTGTGTCATTGTCGAGCGTGCTTTTAAAGAAGATTCATTTATGCAGCATGGATGATTTTTTTCTTGAAATCAAGCTTCAAAATCTTCGTCAGTAATTTCCAATTTGCGGGGTATATTTTTGAATCTACAACAACTAAGTGAGTGATATGCGCCCGGTCTATTTACAAATCAAATTTATTCTTATTTACATCTGACGGAATCAGCGACACACAAGGGCAGCCGATGAAAGGTTGCGCAACCAGTCAGCCTTGTCTACATCGTGCGTGTCCTCAACCTCACCCCATTCTGCTGTTTGAAAAATGGTTTCCAAATTGCCCAACTCGACGATCTCATCCACAGACTTTCTGAAGTACTCATCTGGTGATGACTTGTTGAGTTGATACAAGTTTTTAAGGGTCTCTTCATCAGTGGCATTGGAACGTAAGATTGTGGCTCCACAAAGGAAAGACTTTGATGAAAGAATAGCCTTCTCCAATGCCACAAGGTCGTAGATGGGGAGCTTGTCCAACCACAGTAACACGACATTCTGCGTGGTATTACTCTGACTATTTCCTCTAAGTCCGTCGGTCTCACAGTCCAAGTATTCCAATTTGACCGAAGTAGCGTCTGTGGGGAGAAGTTTGTGCTGCTTGGCGAATTCTGTAAAAAAGGACTCGAATTCTTCAATTAATGGCCTGTACAACTCGTGTTGTCTTTTCCGCAAACGGCCTTCATTGTCGTCTTCGGTTGTGAATATCAAACATGTGTCTGTATCCAAGTACCGCAAAACGTTAAGTTTTATATCTTGCAAATCGCCGATTTTAGCCACCAAGTTTGGGTCAACCGTCTCGCCAAAGTGCACGTGTTTCAAGTCCACAGCTCGAGACACCATCGAGGTGAGAGGTAAGGAGTTAGGTTTGATTTTGAGATCGGCTAAAGAGTCCCATTCGTGGCTGACTAAGTGTGCCAACTGCTTTTTTTCTTGAGGTATCGTAAGTTTGTTACCCAAGGGTGTTTTAAGCGGTTTGTCATCAAGACAAATTTCATAGTTCCCGGACTCAGGGTTTACTTTCGCAGTCACTGAATTCCAAAACTTTGTGAGTGTTTTTTCTAGTCTGTTGGTTTCAGATTTCACATTGTTAATATCACCCCCGACCGGAGTAGAGGTTTTCAGAAAAGAAGCAGATGCGGAGGTGGCGTGTCTTACCGCAAATGGAGCCGCAGAAACAACAGATCCGGATCCGAAATATCCTGCCTTGAAAAAGGGCTTCGACCCAATCTTGGATAACATGGCTTTTGGAAGTTTTTCAGCGTCTTTTTGAAAAAAGGCGTGTCTTCAAGACAGTCTGATCGACCTTCGCCAGACAGAAACCGCCGACTGCACATAACAGTCATCAAGACATTGACTAAGAGGAGGGGATGATTCTAATTGGAATTGATACGACGTCAAAAAATTGAGGATCAAATATCAACAAGTCTCATAATTAAAAATAAACGGCTATTTTGTTCAAGATAATGTGTTATAAAATCGAAAATTAGACCTGAAGGTCAAGTAGTGCGCATCGACCTTTCAAGCTTGCAAGGAGAGCCGCGATCGATCAATCTCCCCGCCGAAACCTTGCAAATTCTTGATCGTCTTTGTTAGCCAAATAAACCAACATTTTAGCATTCAATACGTCACATAATCTAACGACAATATAAACTTTTATTGAAAAATGTCGCTAGATCCACAAGCCCTTCAAAAACTCCTCATTGAGATGGACAATCAGCTCAACAAATCGCGTGCTGAATTGACCATGTGCAACGTGCAGTTGGACCGCGTCGATACCAACTTAAAGATCGTTGACTCAACTTCTGCCAGATTGGGTAAAGTCACCCAAAAGGGCGATTCAGTGTGGCGTGGCGTCGGCCGTGCGTTCGTCCGCAACGATGTGTCCGAATACTTGGCACAGATGGAGAAGGACAAGAAGGGGTTCTTGGAGACGCAGAAACTGTTGAAGACGAAAAGGACTTATTTGGAGACGACTTTGGAAAATACGGTCAAACACATGACCGATATCGTGGGAAAGAAGTAGCCGGTGAGGAATATAGATATATGATACCGACAATCAGCGATGGAAAATGGTGCTAAATCATTGGATTTATTGGATAGTGTTCGTAATTTCTGTACATACAAATTATCGATGGGGAAAAATAAAATTGAAATCACTTTCCAGCAAATTACTTAGAGAGCATATTCCTTGAGTGCTTTTTTATATATCTTCAACAACCATCAGTTAAAACCGGCTAAACTGCATCGTAACGGAGTATACAACAACACAGAGTTTTATGGTCGAGGTACGATTTCGTAGTTCCAAACATTTGCATTCTTGCGACCTTCTGTGACGATTTTCTCTATAGATTAGGGCCTTTTCGAAATCACAGAACTCTCTCTTCATAAAGACAATCGCCTCTTGCATCTCGGTAATAACGTTGATTGTGTTAAAATTAATCGCTGTCTTCATCAACGCCTTCATCTAACAATCTCCTTTCAATTTCAGCATCCTCATCCAACTTGCGCTTTTTCAGCATTTTCACCGTGAGGAACTCATTGAGCTGGTCCTGGATCGTAGTGAGCTGGGCGCGAAGTGACCCCAAATCAGTATCTTTCGCCTCGCTCGGCTTATCCCGATCTTCACCTCCGGCCTGAATGACTATGTCCGAGATTCTGGTGGTCTTGCCGTCAGTGGAATGGGGACCGTCGCCAGGTACGAATTGCACCGACTGAGGTTCCAGCGGCGACTGATATGTGGCGGTGGGGACTAGAAGGGGCATGAGAAATGGATGTGATTAATGTGATAAGTATAAGAAGAGAATAAATAGGAACCAACAGTAGCCGATGCGATCTGCCTATCGACTGATTTAAGTAGAAGAGGACGTTGTGCATCTTATCCGCAGTGATGCGCTTGCGCGCTCAGCTCGCCTGCAACGTGCCATGGCTCGTAGGTTTCCCCACACTTTCTCTCACCCAAAAATGTCATGGGCATGATACAAAATCACCCCAGAATCTACACATCAATACTTGAATTGTGGCCCTTCGAATAAATTAATTTTTGTTTCCCTAAGATTAATTGAAATGCTCAAGTGGGATTCTGCGCGCGGTATTAGAGTAAGCATTGAACTTGACCTCAATAATATCGCCGGTGGAAAATTCCAACCATGGGATATCGTAGCATGAAAACGCCATAAGATAGCCATGCAAGACACGCAAGACCGTCTCGTCGGCAATGATCAAGTGATCGCCGCTCATGCGCTCCATTTCCAAGATCAAGGGCTCGAGCTTGATCGCCAAGTCGTGGTACAGCTCAGCACGCGAGAAACGGTGATGATAAGGGTCCTTGAGATACAGCTCGTATTCTGACGGAAACTTTTGCTGGATCTCGTCGTCGGACATCCCGGCCACAACGCCGGGGTTCTTTTGCGAGAGCTGAATTCTGTGTCTAATCTTTACGCCGGCATCGCGGAACTGCTGCGTGGTTTCAATGGTGCGCCGCTTGACCGAAGTCCATACTACAAATGAGTCCTCATCAACACCATCGGCTCCTGTTGGCGGATGTTTCTCGTCAGTGGATAATGTGCGTTTCATGCCTTCAGCACGCAACTCGGCGATCTTCTCGTTTTGTGCCATCTTATGGAATGTGCGCCCCTTTGCCTCCTGAAGTTTCAATACAGTACCGGTAAGATCCTTCTGGTACTGAATTCCGGCGGCGTCTAACGGCGGGTCTTTTGAGTAGTCCCAGTCGTTCTTATAGCACTGGGCGAAGTACACCGAACCCAGTTTGATGCGCGAGTTCATGAGGAAAAACACCACCTTGTTTATCAAGTAACCATAGTTTGAGTTGTTTAACTCGATCCGCTGACCAAAATTAATGAACTTGATGAAACTCAAATCGGCGTCCTCACCATCTGCACTCATCTCCTTGAAGTAGGGAGTCAACATATTGATTTTCTGCAGATAGTCCGCGTACGCACGCTCGTAGTCCCAGTTTTCGTAGTCTGGCGACAGTCGCGCAGCAGAGGCAATGTTCTGCATCAAGATCGTCTCGTCGGTGACCGTCAGCTCGATAAAAATGCACTGGATTCCCTCCGCCTTGAACTGATCGGCTAACTGACGCCTATACTCCGGCCAAGCGTTCACAGCGTCGTAGATTGCGACCTGCCCCTTATCCTTATCGAAGAAATTCAAGATATCGTTCAAGCATTCGTCTACAGTCTTGTTCTCGTACTGGGCCTCGGCGTTATCTCCACGCGCAGGAGCAACGTACAAAGAGTAGTCCAAATCCTCGTCGGGATTGGTGGCGCGGCGGTAATCACAAAGATGGAAACTGTGGGTCTTGACTCCGAGCCAGCGCAAATACCGCGTAAGCGAGACCGATAAGTGGGTCTTGCCGCGCCCAGGTAAGCCTGCCAAGGCAATGCAAATTTTACCGGCGTGGAAGAGCCGTCCAGATTCGGTGGAGTAAAGTTGCGCCGGCGAAATGTGGTAGGGATCGATTTCCTTGTGCACGCCATCGATGCCCGTGACGTCACTAAGGCGTCTTCTTCTGCTGAAGCTGGCGTGGCGTCCTACCAAGTTGGGTTTGGTGCTGTCGTGGAAAGACCATCTTTTTTTGGTGCGCCGGCCGAGTGAAACTTTGCGTTTGAGGTGGTCGGAGATTGTGAGTGTATCATTTTCGGACTCGTGGTCAGACTCAAGCGCCGACATTTTTGAGAATTGGAGGGAATAGATAGGGTGGAGCTTTGGTGATTTTTGTCAATATGAAGAGGGGTATCAATTTCTTGATGATCTATGGAAAATATTCAAAAAAGCTCGAGTTTGTGTCTGTGATGACTTTCCTCTTTAATGAGATTGACAACCGCCTTTTCTTTTCGGTGGGGTTGGTACAGACAGATCTGGTGTCTGGATGCGCTGGGAGTCTCTTGCTCGCGCCGCACGGTACCCCAGCTCGCAATTTCAGGTTACGTGCAGGCGGATCACCGCTGAAATTGCCGGCTTCCCCACACTGTCCAGAAACAGATGTTTTGCAATTAAACCGCAAGAAGAAATTGAATTAGCGATTCCTGGCAAATTATTGGTTTTCGTATTAGATCATGGTGTCCGGCAAAAAACCTCATCGCATCTATGGATTGTCAATAGAATTTGGGGTTATTTGCAGTGTACTTGCTAGCCACCAATGACTGCTGTAGTGCGGGTATTATCCACCGCCTCCGCTTCACTTCTTTCATATCCTAGTTTAGGGCCAGCTTTCAACTTTTTATCTCTATGAACACAAATCCTATTTCTGAGGTTTGATTGTTTTAATACAAATACTGAAAATATTATAATAAGGCCCGAGACCGGCTTAACATGGGTAGGTCACATCTGGCCTCTTTCAAGTGTGGGACTAAAATTCACATGATAATCACGAGAAAAAAGTGCTTTCAAAAAGAATTTACTGTGTATACTATTGTTTGATCCTACGTGAGCTCGTCGCTTGACTTCTAACTTTCCGCGGCCTCAATCACGATGAAATTTGCTTGAGCTCCAGAAGTGATTCTCCGTATTCCATTTTGAGATTGACGAGGTACAATTTTATCAAATCATTTTTTCTCATTGGAATGGTGGTTGATGATTTGCCGTAAAGTTCATCCTGAGGCGCACGTCCTAAGCGGTCGAAACACGCGCACCTTTGTGGCTGCGAATTCAACCATTGCAAATCACAACACCATTAACCGCTATTTCTTTCGAAAGGATTTCACAAATTCGTTCATCTTACATACTTTGCTTCAATTACAAAAATTTACCTAATAAAATGGCAAGTCTACTCTTCAATACTAGCTCTCAAGTTCTTTTCTCCCCCACAATCCCCAGATCCGGACTCAACCATGACGCTGATCTCGGAAATGGGGACGAGTTTTCTAGCACGATTCTGCTTTCTGACAACCTTCAGAAAAAAAACGCCGATTTTTCTTTCGAAAACTGCAAGCAACTCGCAGATGCTGAATCTGAGTTGTCGTCTCCAGAAAACTTAGAGTGTTTGGTCAAAGCTCCTGACGGATGCACACACTGTTTACAAGAAGGGGTTTCCGACCACAAAGATGAAAATAACATAATCGGCAGACCCTTTTTCGGAGGAACTTTGAACTTTTCTTCTGAATTGCCTGATTCTATTGCGAGGGATGATGGCTCTCTGTATGAGAATTTAATTGCGCAATTGAACCAGATAAATCTTGAAGCGACCGTGAGGCCATTTACTTTCTTAGACGGATTGGAGTATCATTACCACTTTACACCAAATGAAACTGTTCAGGAAGACTCGATTCTTGGAATTCCCATTTTTGCAAAGCCCCGGGCCAAAGGACATACAGTGTCTTTCGAAAGTCACACAGTGTTACCGCAAAATGAGACCTCACATCAAACGAAGCCCGCTACAGATCTTTCGTCTGCATTGTATTATTCTGTTAGAGCTTCTAGCCCCACGATCTTATCTTGCAAATTCAACAGAAGTTCTGGAAGAAGGAGGGGAAGGAAGCCGAGAAAAGCGAAGAGACAAAATGATACGACTTTATTCAAGGCTCCAAAACCCTATTGTAGGGACACGCAAGAACTCACTCCCGAAGATTTGGACGCTCTCAAGAAGAAAAAACAACGCGGAGCAGCCGGGCTTGCACACCGGTCCGCGAGATCTACAGTGCCAATCCCTTTCAATGATACACCGGAGGCGTTTCGCCAAGCATCAGCACCATGGAAAAAAGCCGTGAACAACGAGATACATACCGGATTTGACGGATGGCAAATACAGGGAAGAAGGCGTAGAAGAGATATCAAAATGGACTGGATAAGAAAGTGGCTGCGTAACGTGGAGCGAGTATCATCGAGTTGATTAGATGCACAAAATAACAAGAATAACTTTCCTCCATGTCAGCTTTTTATCGATTTTTTTCAACAAAAAAGTAAAGAAATGTAGGAAATCTTTTTTTAGGAAATTTAGGAAGAGGTGAAGACACTAGAGTTGCCATTGTCAAAGCATAAATTGAAATTTAAATGACCTTCTTGTAGACGGCTGCAAGCGCCTATCACTCGAAAATTTCGAAAGCCTATTGCTATCGATTAGTCCGTCTGATCGAGAAAAAGCAGGCACAGTGCGAATGGAGAACCATATATTACCGCATATGTTAATCGCCAAAATCCGTTAACCTTCATGTCGGTGTCACGTGTCACGTGATATTTGATAAGCCAAATTCCTTCATCGATCAAATGTTGTGATTAGTAGCACTGAGTGAAGTAAGCTTCTAGATCGAGAAAAAAACATAATTTAATTATATATCATCTTGTCTTGCCATAATGAGACCGCATCTCTTGTGAAGGAGTATGTTCATCTCTGCCTCAGAACAACAATCTAATCATTCTACGCTTATCCTAAATTCCTTCGACTTCAAAATGTATTATATGATAAACTTACAAGCATTTACTCCAACTTGCCACCCTTTCTCTCGATCAAGGCCTTTCTCTTGTCGTCCAAGTACAACTTGGTGATGACAACCTTAGATGGGTGAATGTTGATTGGGATAGAGGCACCGGAAGACTTCTCAAACTGCAACTTCTCGATCTGGACGGAGAACTTCAATCTGTAGACGGTAGAAACCTTACCCTCGGAACCCTTCTTGGAACCTCTGACAACAGTGACCTCGTCCTCCTTTCTGATTGGGATGGACTTGATGTTGTACTGCTTTCTCAACTCCTTGGACAAAGGAGCAGACATCAACACTCTTCTCTCGGCAGACGAGGAGGAGAAGTGAGCCTTTCTAGACTTAGAACGAGAAGAAGAAACGTCTGGATGTTAGTATGACAATTTAAATGGAATGAAAATAGGATACAGAAACAAAGCATTGAAGTAACACAAAGAACCGTGAATAGGAAATTTAGTGAATATGAACCGAAAAATGATGATCAGAAAGATCCTAGAACCACGAGATGGTTTTCTTGAGGACAGATTCGTGGGTGCTCATATGGAGTTTATGTTTAACGGGCCTGGTAGATTCTTCGAAACTCCCGTAATTCTGATCTTGATACCAACTGTTTATGATTTATTATCGAGAAACCTTGCATAATTGAGGAATCTTCATTTTGAGATGACTTTGGATGGTAGAATGTATTTTTTCGTGGGCCAGACTCGTATCGGCTCATCGATAATTTCTGGACCTTTCAACTATTCGGGACTGCGGCATAACTTCAATACTTTAATTTCGGATAATCTCTAAGCGATTCAACGCTTGTCTTGACGGCACATACCGTGACTGATCTTGGCCATTTTTGTGTATAGTTAAGGACTGTCTGAGCAGGGCTGGAAAATGTCTGATGAAGCGAGCAGTACCGAAAATTTTCGTGGACCGGGGTGTGCAGTACGCATGCGGCGCTGGGCGCACGAGGGCACAAGCCCTAAAGGCCGAGTGAGAAAAAAATTGAGGAACGGGATCAGGCAAACCACAATTTTCGAGAAAGGACAAATGTATATTAAATGCAGCTACGGAAATGCATCAATACAAAGACGTACTTTAAGCATGTTGGAAAAAAGAGTTGAAAAAATATAGCGTTTAAAGAATTAGTTTTGGGAATCAAAAAGTAAATCCGAAAGCCCACGGCGGGACTCGAACCCGCAATCACTGTCTCCGGAGGACAGTACCTTAACCAATTAGGCCACGCGAGCTTTGGAGATGTGTAAGCTGTGGGAGGAGATGCATAATAAGACCATGAGGAAGATGGACTGGCCAATTTGAACCGTAAAAAAAGATCAAAAATTACCTCAGATTTAAAAACAATGACATGCAGCTAACTATAAATAGTGCTTTTGGGAGATGTCCTGGGCTCTGCGACAGGGCCAGAGGGGCCAGAGGGCTTCTATGCCATATATTCTATGTTTTTTACTTAAGAGGGGTGTAAATACCCTTGAATCTAGTGAATTCACCAAAAAAAATTTGAATTGATTTGCTTTATACATCAAAACGCAAATGTTTTGCCTGAAATATTTCATATTGTCTTTCATTTTTAAAGCAGTCCGGGTAGCACGAATTATTTATCACATGATTCTGAAATAAGAAAAATTAGGTGTTTAGGATTCCTGAGTCAGGACACATAAACAGGCTTCAAATAAAACCGCGTGACAAATACTTTTGGATGGACCAATCAAAGGCTTTTTGATCTAAGCGTCCTTTAATCTGATGCATTAAACAAAAAAAAAAAATGACTAATACTTTTTGGGTTTTCGGCACTGAAAGAACCTTGAACTACTTCTTGAGAATCCCTTGTGCGATCCACTTCGCATGCCAAATTTGAATTGACTTAATGGAGATAAGGGTATAATTAATTTCACAATGGACGCTACGTGAGCTTCGTTTCAAAATCTTTGCTCGATATTATGTGAAAAAGTTTTTTAATTAATTGCATTTCAAGGGAAGGAACTGAGGCGCGACAAAGCTTAATACATTCGTGTGTTCAGCTCATCTTTCGAGTTGACGCCTTTTAACTTCAATCGAAAGTTATTAAAAAAATCTTCAATGATAATTCTTTGCAGATAAAAGATTCCAATTCAATCGATGTTGAAAAAGACTTTTACTGAACCATGAAAAGTAAGAAAGTAGACCGAGATTCATGAGATTTGATAATTCCCTCCAAAAAACTTAGATATACAGGCAAATAAACAATGAAAAACATAAAAAGTATTTTTCGTATCTTTCAATAGCTTGAATTGTTCAATAAAAATCAGAACGGTAAAAAAGTGCTGCAATCAGGGAAACCATTTAATTCATCACTCTCTTTCCTATCCTTAAACGTGACTGAGGCGGCACACGTCTCAATATCTCGTGATCCCTGGAGCCTGCAAAACCTGACAGTTGCAGATTTGAGTAAAAATCACCTACATGACTGCCAGAAATACAAGAAGATTCCTTTTTATTTTACCGCAAAAATCTCAAAGATCTCCTTTTATTTGCAGCTGGTGCACACGCGCAAACAACACCCGCACCGAAAAAATCATGCGCTGATTCTAATCGTCTCACGAGGGGTCCAATTGATTCAGTTCTAACTCGCTATCTTTCAATCATCAACTGTCAGAAAAAAAAAAATGATTGGCCTTAGAGTAGGAAGGAGTGTTGCTCTTTCTCGGGTCACGTGCCTTCCAATGGCAAGCAAATACATCATGCCATGTAGCGCCAGATCATTTTCACAGCTATCGTGGGGTTCTCAGGCGCCGACGCTTTCTTTCAACCGTTTTCACAAATTGTCTAATGATGCCCCCTCAAAAATCTTATCCAAAAATATCTTAAACTACAATTTTCAAAGTAATGCTCGTCAGATCCGTGGCTACTCCACAAAAACCGCGCCGCCTCAACCGGACAAGGATGTGAAGGGCCGTGCACTTTTACATAAGATCACTGGGTTCACGACCTTTACTATCTCCTTGCTTTTGGTTGTTGCAGGTGTAGCGTTCTGTGGCCTCGTGCTTTACTTGATCTTATCTGAACTTTTCTTGCCCTCCGGTGATACGAAAACTTTCAATAAAGCTGTCAGTTTAATAGAGCAAAACGAGGCTGCACAAGAGGCGTTGGGATTCAAGAAAGGCGACCGTTTGAAGGCATACGGTGAGGTTCCAGGTGATCAGTGGGTAAGAAATAGGCCCGTGCAAAGCGTACGTCAAAAGGGACAGGACGGTAAGGATCATTTGGCCATGAGATTCCATGTGGAGTCTGATGCAGGCTATCATGCGTCAGTGTTTTTAGAGCAAATTGACACTTCCTTCTGGTCGAGTGAATTTGCATATTTGGCATTGGAGTTGCCTTCAAAGAAGCGTATTTACATCGTGGAGCCGAAGTTTGCCTCCAAAAACTATGTACCAAAATCGAGTGTCTTTGGAGGTTCCGGCTTTTTGGGGCTCAGTTGGGGACCCAAGAAGGATTAAATTCACACCTATTTTGAAAAAATAGAGATTTAGCAGCCGACATACAAGGTGAAATCGGCCATAGTATATATTCACAATCACGACAATGTATTTAGTGGACAATTCTACGGCTTACGGGTAGACAATCTTTGATGTCGACGAATTGAGCTGGCAATGATGCTAAGGATGCTACATTGGATCAAAAGAGAATAGAAAATTCTTCACAGTTTTGCGAATGTGTGGTATCCAGTTGGTTTCAGTCGACAATTTCTGAGATCTCAAGGTATATAATGTCATCAGCACTGAAATCAGACTTCGATAAGAAAAAAATTTCTCATCGTAAGATCGTTTTTCGAAAATATTCCGTTAACGAGAAAAAAAATTTCAAATTCTACGAAAAGATAAGTAAACGGAGCATTTCAATGGTGAGAAAGAGCCAAATTACCGAAAAGAGAAGGGAACTTGAGTGCATGCACACTTTATTGCCAGCTTAATTAGAATTTTATATTTGCATTTGGTAAATATTTCAAGAAGCCGAAGCTTCACCTTCGTTTCAAGTGGACAAGTACATGAAGGAAACCACAAACACAGTGACGATCAAGTATCCCCAGTTTGTCGGTTTTTCGGCAGCACTCCGTAAGTACTGGGCACTACTAGAGCCATCTTCGGCTTCATAGGAAAACTCATCGCTGTCTAATCCATCTCTGTCAAAGCTAGCAGCTTTTACCAGGTTCAAGATATCCGCACAAGCCCGACCGTCTTCGGTATGAGTTTTCTTGAAACTCAATGCGCCAAATGTCGTAGTCAACGCGGCTCGTTTTCCGAAATCGCACTTATCAGACTTTCTGTGATTCTCCACGTAGAATTTGTTCAATGCATAAGATGCCCTTTGTATAAGACTGCAGCCAGAGAACTTCCCATAAGTTCCCTTTGACCCGTCGGCACGGATCTCCAGACAGTCGGTTTTCGAACATACTTCTGCTAACAAATCATGAACATTGACGCTAGCATACGGTGTCACCACACATGAAAGTGAAGACTGAAGACAGTCACAGACACCCTTGTCTGGAGCAGGTGGAAGAGTGTTCAGCAGGTTCCACGAGTCAGAAACTTTGGGGCACTTTAAGTCAAACAGATAAGTCTGAGGAGCAGCTTCACGATGTATTGATCTTGGCACACTCTCCACTAATCTCAACTTGACAATGTTGTAATCCTCAAGTTTGATCATGTGCCCCACCGAGGTTTCATCGACCAAACCAAATCGGTTTTCATTCTGGAAAAACTCGTATAATATGGCCCCTGACCATACTTGTGACATGATAGGTCCGTAAATGGCGTCAATTTCAGTAAAGGGACGAGGCTTCACGGCATTGCATCCGTACTCGCTGAAGAACACTGGCACCGGCAGCTGGCTGAACTCAATGGTTCTCTCCTTGTACCCTGAGGTGGCGTACGTGGAATAACCACACCACTCAAACATGTTCAATGCGTAAAAATCGACAACAGGAAGTTCGGAGTTTCCGTCTTTGCACACAAAGTACTGGGCACTATCCAATCGAGTAATGGTGTCGTCGGCACTGGCATATCCGACTGGAATGCGTCTATACTGCTTCTTCTTGATATATTCCTTCATGTCTCTCACCGAAGCCTTTACGAAAGCGGCCGCGTCAGAGTTTTCGACCTTATTCAAGACTTCATTACCCGCAATGAATCCCAAAAGATTCGTGTACCCGTGCATATTATCAATTACATCGGTGTACCGTTTGAATAGATCGATATCCCAGGAGGGCAGACCCTGACGAATCGACCGCTGTGGCTCGGAAAGATCAGCGAGAACATAGATGCCGTGACTAGAAAATGCATTCATACACACATCATGGTTCTGTGAAGGATCAAGCTGGTAAACACGAACGGTGTTGACCCCAAGTTCCTTCAAGAGCTCAAGATCCTTCAAGCACAAAGATGGGTTTGCCAACGAGTCCACGTACGCGGTCTCAGTAGCGGCATCATACACGTCAGTCGACTTTCTTGAACGTTGATACGCGATTCCTCGGATGAAGAACTGATTTCCGCTGGATGTATTAAAGAACTTGTTGCCGATGACTTCTATCACGTGCGCGGGTTCGATTCGGAACGCCGCTTGAGCAAGCTGAAAAAGAACAAATGCACTTAAAGTTGAGGCAAATGTTGAGGAAAATTTCATTTCTGGTTTTTGATAGCTCAAGTTTAAGGTGGTAGTTTCGCAGTTGATGAGTGGGTGCAAATGAATTAGAGCAGATGGTTTTCGAGCTTTGGGTGCAAAAAAGAACGGCCGCGCTACTCCTGCATTAAAAAACGTCATAGCAGATTAACAAGGTCAATTTGAATAATCGAATACCAATGTAACTTCTTCTATTTTTACTTAGATTATAATAGACTTTCCAAGGACTCAAGTCAGGAAGTGATTTCGTAATTTTAATATTCAAAAAATCTTCTTTGCGTAGTTTGCATCTGCAATGCCCTCGAAGTGGTTGAAGCTGAAGTCGCCGAGACGACATATATTAGTTATGTTTATTTAATTCACTCAAAAGAGATCAACCAACCGCTTCAACTCTTTTTTCCCCCTGCATTCAAGCATATAGATACTGTCATCTGACACCTTTACCAAGATTGCGGCCTTACCAATCCGTTCCATCTGCTGATGAACATACTCATCACCAAACACCCACAGGTACTCTTCAGGGATTTCGTCATCAAAGTCTCCCTTTTTTGTCATGTCAAAATGGTAGAATCCTTTACCCGAAGCGTCAACCGAATGCAGAATACTTAACGCATACATAGCAAGCGATCTCCATGACGATGCTCTGTTAACTTCTGCGTAAGACTCCAATTGTTCGTGTAGTTTGATGGTCATGCGATCAAGCAACAACTTATTACAAGTACCGCTCTTATTATTCATTTCCGGACTTCCCACATTACTTCGATAAATCGAGGATGCGGGAGTTTTCTGCTCAACTTGGGTATAGATGCTGGTAAGTGTAGACGACGTGCTAGGTTTGCTCATGAGAGAAGACGAGAGCGTTGCGTTGGACTCAAAATTCATCGACAGTCTTACCGATTTCTTGGGTACCATCATGTCTAGAATGTTGCTAAGGTTCGAGTTGATTGCATGGACTAGTGAGCCATTCAAGCATCGGACGATAATGTGGCTTTTTTGTTTCGAAAAGGCATCCACAGACTGAATTTCCACATCGAGGGCAGACGACTGTCTTGCACTACTCTTCTCGTCTAGGTCGAGCACCAAAATGGGGACGTCCACGATCTCGTCATATTCTGCATCGTGTTCTTCCTTGAACACGAGTAACCAGCTCTTGTCAATCTTGTAGTTGACAACGATTTTTAGGAACACGTTTTCGTTGGAAGTCAAAAGCTCCCATTTTCCATACTGGTGCTTCCACTTAGATACCTTGATCGTATTAGGGGAAACAGGGGTAATATAGAAATCAATCGTGTCGTCGGAATTGGCAATATCTTTGAACTCTTGCGGAATCCTGTATGGTTTTTCTGCAAGCACGACACTTGCCTTGGTCGCGGAGGTGTTCACATCGGCGCTGCTTCCGTTCACGTAAGGCGTAAAGAATTTCATGGAGTTAGATGAGGGCAAAGCAAATGGCAGGGGCAAAGTACGATTTGAAATGGAAATGGCACTTCCTGGCTGGCTTGAACTGGCAGAATGGGCTGCAATCTTTGGGATCGAAATGCGAAGGTCTGGATGTACTTTGTTAGGTTTGGCCTTTGGCAAAGAGGAGACCGATTTTTCCAACTCCGAACCGGACGCACTTATAGACTGAGAAAGATCAAGGGCCGGTGGTTCGGAATGGGACTTAAAGTTTTCACCAACGTCTTTCTTTGTTTCAGCAACTTCGGCGTCGATGTCCATGCTTTTGCTCTTTTTCTTCTTGAACAAGTCAAGAAATGATTTCTTCTTTGCGGATTTCGGTTCGCTCGAGGGGAGACTGGCGAAGGAAGGATTATGCAGTTTCCCAAAATTATTCACGTCTATGGCAGAGCCAGCTGTATTCATGTAGACACTCGAGACAGGTATCGAGGCCGATAATTCCGGAAGAGACGTCGTGGCGGATCTATTGGAGCCAATACCAGCACTAAGTGATTTCGCCGTTACCATTTCGAAACGCTCCACACTGTCAGAAGCAGAAGAATTTTCTCCGTCAGCCTCTTCGGGATACGCCACTTCCGCTGATATCGATAGATGCTGTTCAGGGGCTTCTATGACTGTCAACAGTTGGTTTTTCTCCTCTGCCTCGATTCCACTTCCAGAAAACGACTTTTGCATTATTTGAAATGAATGAACGGAGTCCAACGAACGGCGTAGACTCTTGGATTCGGGTGCCTCGAAGGAGCTTTTTGATGGGTCGTTGCTGTTTCCAAAGCTATCGGGAATGTAGGGCAGATTTGTGAAATCTTCATCACTCGAGTCCAGTACGGTTTCGATTCCCAAACCTCGCAGAATGACATTACTGCTATGAAGAAACTTGTCATCTGCATCAGTTGGAAATATCGCCTTTAATTTTTCGTACCACGAAGCTATGAGGTCTTTGGGTCCAGATACGGAGAAGGATTTGTTTGCCAGGCTTTGTTCTTGCGAGAGGCACGTGAAAATAAGGAGGTCATTAGAAAGAGACATCGAGAGCTCATTGACCCTGAATGGTGGGTAAATTACCGACCGCTTTTCATTTTCTGCGCTCTGCGTTATGCTTTTTTCCGGGACTTTCAACACGGCAAAAGCATCGTAGGTGAGATGCTCAGAATCACTCAAGTTCAATAAAAGTAGCTTGATGTCTGTCGAAGTAGGTTCTTTCATGGAAAGTAGCGAGTCCTCTGTCCTTTCCACAATCTGCTCGGCGGTAAAGAAACACACCACGCTCCTGCCATTGAAAGTGCGCACATGATCAAAGCTGATGTCGTTGAGGTTTGTGCTTCTGAGAATAGCGTGAATTCTATCGAGAAGACAAATGGCGCGAGTTTTCGCGTCATTGAGTCTTTCAACCACGAATGGATTCCTCAACAATTGCACTGCGCTCGTAGCCAAGGTCACATAGTTCGTGCAGTTAAGAAGCGGCTTCTGATAAACTTCTCCTTCGATCAAATTCTCTGTGGAGAGACTGGATAATAGTTTCTCGAAAATGACAAACGTTTGCTCGAACCAGTTGATGAATTCATTAATAAACAGCTTGAAAGGCTCGATATCTCCGTTGTAAGCAGTGAGTTCACTTAAGCACTGACCTGCTAGATGAAGAAGCTTCTGATTTCCCGTGCACAAGCCCCGAGCCAACGACGGCAACGGGCTACTCGACCCAGAAGTTCTCGAGCCCTTAAAAGTGCCGAGAAGAGTCATGAGACTTTCTAGCTGGTGTGTCTCGGACTCGTGAAGCAGCTGTACTACAGATTTTGGCGATACCTTCATTTTTGAATAGAGCAGACGGTATTTGATTGAAGTATAATTTTGAAGGGGTGTGGAGTCACTTTAAGGTATAGTGTTCTCGATGTATTCTCGGCGGGTACGTGATGACTAAAGTGAAAGGACCTTATATTAATGAAGATTGGTACGGCGTTATTGCGACCTTTTTGATAGATACGTGGGAGGGATAAATTGAATTGATCGAGAGTATAAAAGCGAAAGGATGATGGGCCTATAGAATGTCGAGCAAGAAGCCTAAAAGTGGAAAGGTGATTAAAGTGCTTGCAGGAGCGGGCAAGCGCAAGTGGTACAGGATGCCCTAATGGAGCCAGAGAGACGCGAAAAAAACACAGTGTTTGCACGCGACGCGTATTCGCAGGAGGTAGGCGCGCCTGCGAGAGACGATTGTGTCGAACTGGAGAATGAAGAGCGCCGCTCGTTTTTGCCACAAGCCCCCTATTCGAAATTTTTACTGATAACAGCTTAAACATATCTTTAAGTGGCTAATTCTCTTTCTAGTGTTTTGGGAATTTTGTCAACGATGAACTTTATCTTCTCAAATCATGAACCGCTAGGGATCTGCAAAAGTTGGGTTACATGCAGGTGCTTTAGACGGTTCCGCGTGGGTGCAGGTTTGGCCCAGCAAACCACCCTTAGAAGCAATTTTTAGGCCGCCGCGCGCCGCAAGCACCGTCTTGACCCTTATTTGTTTACCGATTCAGTTTGTCTCAGCTCTGCGAACAGCCGCCTGAATCACGAGTAATTAACTGGGTGATTGTAAAGTCAGACAAGCACCGAATCTCGTAATCGATAGGGAAATTACCAAGATCATCGACAATCTGATTAATTATAAAATCTCAAGGTAAAACGTGACTTTGAACAGCCAGCGTGCTCTGACCCGAGTGCAAATCTGAAGTCCAACTTCGAGCTGCGAAGTCAAGAAGCCCAAAATTTTGTTATTTCGTGGACAAATCTATGAATCATAATCGAAGAAAGTGAATATCTCTTTTTTGTAGTCAATCACGTCTTACAGATATCGCAGCTATATCACATTCCAGTACTCAAGAAATCTCGCATCGATACCCTGAGGCCTGAAATTGGCCCCGCTCGCGACCCGCATCACGCCAAGGGGCGGATGGAGAAAACACACCAAATTAAACATACACTGTTAACATAAAAAGACCCAAAATAAAACAACTTTCAAATAGAATTGCCGGCAAAACTTTGAAGAATTTTCCGCATCATTTCTTCAAGGCCCTCGCCGCTGCGGCCAGACACACATTCTACCGTGTACTGCTGGCGCGGAATCTCTGCCTCCAACTGAAGCGCCGCTACCACCAGGCTCCGCACCAGGCTCCGCAGCAGAGCTTCGACCAAATCGATCTTGTTTATCGCCACACAAAAGTATGTGCTTACCAATTGATCTTGTTGGATGACTTTTTCTCGTAATTCTGTATACAGCTCCTTGAGCCGCTCTAAGCTTGTCCCGTCTACCACCCAAATAATCACATCCAGCTTGTCAAAGTAGTTTCCCCAAAAACTGCGAAGCGTCTGCTGTCCTCCGATATCCCACGCGTTAATGTTGAATCCGCGATGCTCAAAAGTATGGATATGAAATCCCATGGTAGGTGCCACGCTATCTGTTTCACAGCCCATGAGCTTTCGTATTATGGTCGTTTTCCCCGAGTTATCAAGTCCCAAAACAAGTATGCGGATTTCCGAGTCTTTTGCTTTCTGTTTTCGGATAATACTAAGAAGGCCCATGGTTATGAAGTTTGTATAATTGAATTGACTAGATGTGTTCTCAAGAATTTTGAGTTTATGCGCCTTTGACTAAGACTTTTAATATTGTTCTTCGTTTCCTCCGTTAATCGATACGCACCCACTATCGGTTCTCCGCATCACAGATCAAGCCGATGCGCATCCTGCCTCCGCGCATCCAGAGTTGCAGTAAGTTTGTTATTCGCCAAAATAATCCGAGCTGTTTACGTATTTTTTTATTTATTAGACAAATGCCTAGACAGGCGACTCTCTTTGATCTTCGGTTGCTGGCGAACGGCAGCTCTTCCTCTCTAAAATTAGAGCAAAAGTCAAAGCTTGATGACGGTGGCGAAAAGTCAGATATTGGGTGCCCCGTATGTTTGGCGCCAATGGATCCGCTTGAAATGGAGGACCGAATCCGTCACGTTGAAGAGTGTTTGACCATGCAAAGTATAAAGGGAGATGGGAATTCAGACACCGCAATTTCTGGACCAGAAAAGTCACCGGACCGGTATATATCGACTACTAAGTCTGATTCTTCCCAAGTAGATGCGGTGAAATATGAGAGCGAGATCGAGATCATCGAAGTATCCGATACACCTGAATCGGCCTCGACTGTTGAAATCAAAGATGAGCAGGCAATTGTCGTAAATCCACGAAGGAAGCGGAAGGGTAGCACCACAAGGCAAGGTGCAAACCCCGACAAAGAAGTATCCAAGCGAAAACGTGAACTAGGCATCCCACAGATCGAGAAACTACGCTATGTAAACTCTAAGCCTACTATCAAGCGAAAGAAAAATCAAGATAATGCAGAAACCAAGAATACCAATGATGGAGAAGCTAGCTCTAAAGAGCCCGAGAAGCTAGCGTTGCTTCCCTCCAAACGTACATCTCCCATACCTGATCTCAAGATCCTCAAGTTTCCCATCACAGAAACAGAAATCTACACAATATCGGTTGATGCTTTCAATTACAAACCGCACGATCATATTCACCAATACTTTCTATCGCACTTCCACTCGGATCATTATGGAGGGATTTCGAAAAGGTGGTGCAGGGAGCGAACCATTGACTCAAAGATTATTTATTGTTCGGTTATCACCGGCCGATTGCTCGCTATCCGGTATAGCGTACAGCCCTGCCATCTTTTTGCCATGGAAAATGACGTGAGATACAAAATTCATACTTTTAACCATTCGGAAGCTGATAAAGATGACATAGATATGAGCGGTGGCGAGGTTTCGAACGCAAACACACCAGGCGTTTATGTCACGTGTATAGATGCCAATCACTGTCCCGGAGCCGTTATTTTTCTCTTTGAGGGCATTTCCATGAATGGAAAGTCAACTTTTACTCTACACTGTGGCGATTTCAGAGTCAATAAAAGCATCATGTTGCATCCAAAGCTCCAGAGCTTTCTAGTTGGGGCAGGCCATCAACTAGAACATGTGTATTTGGACACGACGTACATGACGCCAAAGTACAATTTCCCAAAGCAAGAACAGGTATGTGATTCTGTGGCCACACTAATTCATGAGTTCTCAAACAATAGCGATCTCGTCAAGGAAGTATTTGGCATGTCGTTACAAAGTCGTATCACAGATTTTCTAACATTTGGATCGAAGGCCAAGACAAAAAAGTATTTGATTCTTGTGGGGACCTACCTTATCGGGAAGGAGAAATTGGCGATTTCGATTCTGAAAAAACTCGGTAATCTGCCGATTTACATTTCGAACGTGCATAGCCGTGGAGATAAGGAGGAAATCGTGAGAAGTTACAAAGATGAATACCTTGATTCCGTCCTAACTTCCGACCCGGTGGCGGTATCAGATCACGATGTCATGATCCACTTGGTGCCCATGAAAATTGCGGGGAATATCCAGGAACTTCATAAGTACTTCAACCACAACGCCTACCACAGCCATTTTGAGCGATGTATTGGTCTCCGGCCCACTGGATGGTCATTCCAAGGCAATGATGGGGACGAGGAGGCTCCTATACAAAATGATACAGAAAAAGATTCAGGGGACACAGAGGAGATAATAGATATTGGAGATAGCGAGTTGACGGTCGTATCAACCGCGAGTCTTCTCAAAAACCTGCCACAGTACACGCATCATGACGTCGTGAAGCAGAACTCAAACAAGCGGAATGGAAAAGTTGATGCCACGACGTACCGCATTTATTCAGTTCCATATAGCGAGCACCTGTCATTCCGCGAGCTCTCGTTTTTCGTGATATTTCTCAACATCAAACACGTCATTCCTACAGTGAACACACACAATCCTTTGAATGCGCAGGCGATGGCGGAGATTATCCGTCGGTGGGAAACGATCAGAGAGGTGATCACAGGAGAGCGGTCGGACCTACCTAAACATGCGCACGAAGCGTTGAAGAACCTTTCACTAGATGACTTTTAGAATCGTAGAATAGAAAAGATAGATACGTAATAGTCGCTTCAATATAAAGGAATAGCGATTTTTCATCAAATTATACCAGATTAAAGAATGCGAGTTAGATTTTGGAAGCTGGAGACTTCTGACCGAGCACTGGATCAATCTCATGAATATTCCATCAATAAATGCTTTTTTTCCCCCATTGCCACATTTACTCATCAACCTTCAAGGCCAGATTTCTGTCCAGCATAAACTTTTTTCGAAAATTAGAAATTCACGTGATAAGGCTTACATTCTAGGCTAACTTTCGAAGTGTTGGGCCGCGCGGCGCTAAGGAAACCGACTGAAACCGGGACTGAAGACAGCCACCGACACGTCCTGGGCCTGGGCCTGCGCGAGCACGCACAGGAAAAAAACAGACCTCTCAGCCGGATCAACTCTTTTGCACAAGAGAGCAACGCATAAACAGAAAACTCATTCTTTTGCTAGTCAATTGCTCATTATACATATTTCAATTGCAAATTACAAAGTGTGATGGCGTTCTTAGTTCTGTGGCGGTCGACGCCAAAGCTGACGCGCGTCGTGACGATCTCCTTGTTCACGATCAGTACCATGATTCTTCTTGCGAAAATCAATCAGATAAGAGATCCGAATGAGCTGCGAGCGCTTCATGATATTGTGGTTCCTTTTCTCCAGCTCGTACCACGGTACGCCGTATTCTATCCGTGGGTGTTTGTGACTGCGATTTTCGCTGAAATTTCCATAATATCCTTCTTTTTGGCATTTGGAATTCTCTACGTGTCCACCGGGTACGTGGAGAAGTTTTGGGGCTTTAGAGAAGTTATCAAGTTTATACTCATAGTCGGCACCATTACGAATCTATCGACCGTCATCGTGACGATCGTAAGTAATCTATTCCGCGGAGACGTTTTGGGTATGGATAAGCCTTTGGGTGGGGGCGTTTCTTACTATTTTGGTTTCCTCGTGGTTTTCAAGCAGCTTATTCCTGAGCATAACGTTGTTTTGTTTCAAGGTTTAGTTAATTTCCGCGTGAAACACTTACCCTTCGCGCTGCTTGTAGCGGTGGGCGTGTGGCTGGCATTGATGCGGTCATTGTACCCGGCATTGCCGTCATTCGGTTCATTTTTCGTATCTTACTACTATTTACGGTTCCACCAGTCGTTTTTCGCGGACCCTTTGCTCCCGATTACCTCTGCAAGTGGCGAGAATAGCAGTGCTTTTGTATTAAGTGGGGACGCATCGGATGCGTTCCAGTTGGTAGAATTCTTCCCCGCGATATCGAAACCATATTTGGGCCCAGTAATCAATGCAGTCCACGACTTTAGTGTCTTGCTCGGAATTGTCACTCCATTCAACGATGATGCCATAGAACAGAGTAATATGCGGGTGCAAAAGTTCTCCGAGCAAGTGAAACAGGCAAATAGTCTGATCGCCAACTCGGTGGCAGAGCGCCGAAGACAGGTCGCGCTACAGGTGATTGAGGATCGTGCCAATCTGGCATGATTATAAGAGAGTTTTAGGTTATTTGATGGCCAATTTATCGATTGAGCCGAAGCAGAATTGATATAATACGTCACTTTACTAACACGAACGCCAATTCGTATGAGTGCTATAGGTGAAATTCTTTTTACAGCGGCCGAAAACTTCACAAATTCATCAGGAAAGGAAAAGAATACGAAAGCTTACCAGAAGATTTCACTACGATCATAATCGTGCGGCCTGGGCTTGCCTGATCAAGGTCCACTGCGCCAGATACCCTGCTTCAGTGGTTGGTTCGCGCAAGACAAAATCACAATTCAATTTTGGAATCAAAATATTTTACATTGGAACTCTTTTCACGGCAAAGTCAGAATGGAGCTCCAAAAAATATGGTGATATTGTCAAGTTACGATAGGGACGCACGGCGGTGGCCCAGTATCGACCAGGCAACTCAGGTTTTGTTGGGCTTCGAATGCAAAAATAAGTGGCTGCAATGTTGTGAGAGGTCACAATTCATGAGAAAAGTTATGCTTTCTCACTGAAAAGGGTCTTAATGAATGACATATACTCTCGTGTTTTTCAAAATCTCTGACCGTTTTGTATATTTGGCGGTTAACACATGCTGGAGGCTTGTCGGTCTATCCCTCACACATCGTTAGGTCCCACGAATGTTGGCAGGAAAAAGCGCCCTCACGCAAACGAATGGGGCTCGCCCTGTGGCCCTGTGGCCCTGGCCCTGGCGCGCGGGTTTGCATGCGCAAAACAAGATCCGGGCTAAGTGCGCGCGGTCTATCGTTGGACAACAGAAAAAAACACACACAGTATTTATAGGTATACTCTTTAAGACATAGGTCAGCAGACTCCCAGGCATCTGAACAACAGGTTCTCGATTGATTTTTTCGCTGACTATAACGGCGAAAATTCCTTCATAACTCCCCTTTGGGTCGGCGTCTCTTTTACATACCCCTCGCTGGCGCTTAATTTCACAATCGATCTACCCTAAACATGATCGGCGGCATGCGCTTTCGACCAAAGGGATCAAGTAATGATTCTTCTAAGAATTACTTGCCTGCGCCCGCCAGCTTTCCTCGTATCAAATCTGTACGCGACAACAGATTCTTGGCCGTCGCCGTAATCATTCTTCTTGTGTGGATGTTCCGCCCACTTCGGTTCTTCTACACCTTTTCGGCTCTGCATTCTCGCTACCCCATGAGCTTCCCTCCAGGGACACTGTACTTGATCCCGCTGACATCATCCTTTATTTATCCACCAATTGAAGATGCCGAAATCTTGCGCAAATTCGATCCCCTGGATCTTGTGATCAAGGTCCCGTCCGCCAACGGCGACGGCATCCTTCTAAAGTCGTTGAATTATCTCGACGATGAGGATCCAGTAAAACAGAAAATCAAAGAGGACAACGAGAACGCAGCATCCGACTTGTTGCGCGCGAAGAACCACTTCAAGAATCAGGCCAAAGTCGTTTTCAGACCGAAGCTGAATAAGAACTACCCGAAGATCATCATAGTCACTGCGGTGGACTTTTCAAAGTATCTGACAAAATCGCTTGCGAAGATCGTTCAAAACCGAGTAAACTACGCACACGAGCATGGATACGGAATTTACGTGAGATGGCATCAGGAGTTCTTTCATGAGTTAGAGTCCATGGCCTTTTTAGAGGATAAGGAACGGGCGAAATGGGTCCGACTCTTTTGCCTCCGTGCAGCCATGTATGCATTCCCGGAAGCGGAATGGTTCTGGTACTTTGATCAAGACGGAATTGTAACCAATATGAAGGTGGATCTCGGGACGTATCTTTTGACACCCAACGCCTTAAAGGGAGCCAGCCTACGCGAACAACCAATCATTCCACCAAATGGACTTATAAGAACGCACCGCAATGTGAGTCCTGAAAACATACATTTCGTTTTCACTCAGGGAGAGCATAAGGTGGAGACCAATTCGTTCCTCGTAAGAAATGACGAGATCGGAAGGGGAATGGTGGATAGCTTGCGTGCAAAACTATATTTGGACTACAGCAACTTTCCTTTTGGGCCGGATTCTGCTCTCACGCATATGTTACAATGGCATCCATTTATACTAAGCAAGGCTGCGCTCGTTTCGGCTCGTACAATCAACTCGTTTTACGACGAGAAAATTGGCGCCGATAAGAAGGCCAGTGACCATATGCATTATTTCTCTGGCGACTTTGTTGCTCAGTGGTCGTCTTGCCACACTAGCACGGATTGTGAGTTGTATTTGAACAAGCTTGTGCCGGAGAAGAAATAGATACATATGTGGAGTAATGCGTAGCGTTTCTACTGAGATTTTCATGGGCAGTGCCATAGGAACACGACGTTAATAAACGATGGTAAATGTATAATATATAACTAGATAAACAAGATGCGGAATAGAGCAAATAACGAGGATGCGTTTAAAATGCCTTCGACGTGTACGTCGCGACGTCCGACGGCGTGAACGACCAGAAAGTGATCTTGACGTCGCCAGAGCTCCACCATGATGACACCTTACCAGTGTCATTCTTCGAAGTTCCTCTAGGCTGGAAGAGACCTTGGAAGACTGTAGGCAAATTGTTTCCGATCGTCGCAGGGACATGGCTTGCAGCAACTGCTGGCGCGACGATAATGATCACGAAGAGTGCCAAAACAAGGAAGTACAAGGTACAGTACTTTCTCACCATTCTCTTTCTCAACTTGGCCTGTTTCAACGAGAAGATAGGTGGCCTGATAAGTCTGGAAGGCTTCAACCAGAACAACATGGTCGAGTGCCATCTGTCAATCAATGGAACGAACAACACGGGCAATTGAATGAACAAAATCAAGTGAGCCAAGATGAAATCTCCAGCGAACTCAGACATCTCAATGATCTTCGCACAGAATTCTCTCGCTGGTTGGGTAAATGCCATGTATCCCATACCAGTACCGTACCACTTACCCGTCCAGAATGCGGTGTTAGACTTGTCATGCTTGAATTCTCTAGTCAAAAACAACAAAGTCATGAACTTAAACAAAAGTCTCTGAATGTAGATCATAGTAATGACTCCCAACAACATACGAGCAAAGTTGAAACTCTCTAACACCCAAATGACAATGAAGAAAACCAAGTGAACGACGACGGCCACACCATGCGCAACACCAGCGATGACAGCACCGGTCTTCTTGCAACATAATCCCAACATAGGTCCGGCACAGCACGACAATCCAAGGCACACAGCCAAAGTTCCCATGTCAATAAGAACAGGCGCCAAAGCGCAAATGAGAATTCTCACAGTCGAGTTGACAGTGATTGGATCAGTTGAATCACGGCCACTTACTTGCCACTCAGTAACACCAGTTTGAGCATTGATGAAAGTATAAGCAACGAACAAAGCAGCAGTGTAGAAAAGACAAGGGAAAAAGTCCGCAAACAAGATGTTGGCTCTGTGAGCTCTAGATGCGTCACCCGCACCCTTCTCAGAGATATCACCAGTCAACTTTCTCTTGAAACCAGTAATTCTAGATCTGGAAAGTTTGACGTATCCAATCCACGAGTTTCTGTGCCACTTGGTGTTACCACGGGAAAGCCATCTAATGAAGTCACGGTAGTCGAGGAAGAAGTCTTCCCAAGCGAACTGATGAGGGTTGAAGACGAACGGCGAGAACATCAAGGCAGACAAAGAAGCCCAGAACCACAATAATGGGGCTTGCCAGTGAGCAACAGAACCAAACAAAATAATCAACATGGATCTAGCACCCATGTAAATGGAAGAGTCAGCAAATCTAGAAAACAAAATGGAGAATGGAATACGCGAAGTTGCAAATCCTCTACCAGTGGAGATATATCTCGCACCTCCAACAGTCAAGTCGGTGACCAAAGACGTAGAGTAAATTTGAGCAACAAACACCTCGAACAATGGGGACAACGACACAAAGTGTCTACAGAATCTTTGAGTAGCCTTCCAAAGACCTCTCTCGATCAATTCCTGAACCGCCAATGGGATAAAAGAGATGAAGAACACGATGAAAATGGACAACGTATAACGTCTAATCCAATCAACAGCAGGCGACAAATTGTAACAACCGAAAGGTTCCAAAAGGTCAGTAATCGGTTTGTTTTTATCGTAGTCACACAAGATGGATTCATGAGCCAAAGAGTTCAAGTTTGCTAAAACCAACATGAAAGTTTGAAGAGACAATTGAATGAACAAATTGTTGATGTGGAAACCTGGATGTCCATAGTAGAAGGAAAGGAATCTGTCCAATGGCAACTGCGTCGACAAATAGTAGTATTCTCTGGACAACATTTGCTCACCCATACCAGCACCAATTTTGGTCGTGAAGTTACAGATAGAGCCGAAACCCATGTCTCTTCCCTTACCACACTGGTAGTATTCACAATGCTTGATTCTACCACCTCTTAACATAGCGGTCATACCGGCATAAATATCTTCGTTCAAGTGCAATCCTTTTTGCGCCTTTGAGACACCGCCTCTCGTCAACATGAAAGTAGCGTTCAAGAAATCAGGGTGACCATAATGCAACTTTCCACCGACTTGAGCCAAAGTTCTAGCAAACAAAGTACCAAAAGTCTGTTCCTTACCAGCAGCAACATCACCCAAGACACCAGAGTTTTCCGAGAAAATATATTCTCTAGCACCCAAAATAGCGACCGGAGCAACTTGTTCATCATCAGCTTTTTTCAAATTTGGAGCGTAAGGGTTCACATGCTCGACGTTCAACTCTTCGAATTCAGCCAAGACAGATCTGATTTTCAAACATTCCTCAAGATAGTTATCCTGATTAGCATCAATCAACTGAATGTACTCACCTCTGTGGAAAATAACAGCATGATTTTGATTGTCAGACTTACCATCACCCAAGATTGGGTTACCAGACAATTGAACTCTAAATTTCGGACGACGAGTTCCGTTTTCCAAAACTTCACAATGACCATCAATCAAAGCGGAGAAAACGCGGGGCTCCTCGTCCTCGTTCAAAGGTGGTTCTTCGTCCAAAAAGGCAATCTGCAAATCTGGATAAGCTCTCAACAAAAATTCGGCATTCTCCATCTCATCTTCCTTGAATTTGGCCAATCTCTGCATAGAGACAACAAACTTGAATTTTCTTCTTGCCATCTTCTCCAAAGCCATTTCCAAGCCTTCTGGGTCTCCTCCGAAGTATTGAACCAACTCAGGGTTTTCAACACGGTATAACAACTTGATAGCTCTGGCATAATTCATGAAACCAGAAACAGTACGGTACAAAGTTTGAGATCTCAAAGACGCCCAGATTCTGGTTCTCAAAGTATACTCAGGGGCAGCAGACTTGAAACCAATACAGTAGAATGGCAAGTCGTTGATCTTCGACTTCAAGCCATCCTCATTTTCTCTTTCTTCTTCGTCGCCGTTCTCATAAGCAGCAGTTTCCTCAGCCAAGATTTTTGTGTCTTTGACGAAACAATCCCATTCGACAGGGTGCAATTGTTTCAAATACTCCAATAAAGTAACTCTCGAAAATTGATCATCCTCTCTAATAATTTCCTTCAAAGACAACAAGATCTTCTCAGCGTAGTGAGGCGTGAAAACAGTGAAGGTTGGCATATTATCAACAGGCAAAGGCTCCAAGATAGGAGTGGCCAAAGACTGAGCGAAGAAGGAGATACGTCTTTCTGCTTCGGAGTCTCTTGGGAAAAACTCTGTTTCGAAATTGTTATCGTCCTGAGATACAAAGAAGGTGGGGGCTCTTAAGGTTCTCTTGCCCTCGATTTCCGATGGCACCTGATGGTACAACAACTTTTGAACGTGATCGATGGCCAACAAATGCTCTCTGTACATAGAGATAACAATAGCATTCCAAACTTGAGAAATCAAGACCTTGGGCTTGTACTTGATCTCCATTTCAGTGGTAGCCAAAATCTTGGAGTAAATTCTCTTTGGCAATCTAGTGAAAATATTTCTCCAAGGTGTCAAAATAGAGATACCCAAGTAGAACGAACGGCCAATAGAGAACACACAGTTACAGACAATGTACCACATGTAGGTATCCAAGAAAAACAACAACAAGTCGACGAGAATCATCAATCCCATGACAATTTTACCCTGCTGTTTGCACAAAGCATTTCCAAACCAATAGTCACCATTACATCTCATTGTCATTGTCGACAAAGTTCTGATGGGATCTCTCAAAGATAATGTCAAGAAGAAGTAGGACTCCAGCAATTTCGCGGCAAAAATCAAGGCCCAAAGAAGGTAAGACATCCACATGTCCAAGCCTTTCAATTTAGAAAAGTTTGCCGTGAAATACTGCTGGGCGAGAAACTTTCTGGAGCGCTTGTTGAGGTATGGCGTGAACAAACCACCTAAAGGCATGATGGCGAAAAACACCAAGGTTGCAATGGCAATAAAAAAGCCAACGATTGAAAGAACATGAGCTGTTTTGGAAATCGCGCTCACGCCAGCCCAGTAAAACGTGAAAACGATAGGACCAAGGTTGACAAGGAAGATCAAAATCAAGAACATCAAACGACGAGTAAGTCTTTGAGCACCCGCCCATTCTCTGGGAACAAACATCCACTCAAAGAGGGTGGCAAAAATCTGAATCACACACGCGATAACACCACCAATGGCTGGTGCAGCCCATCTCGAGGAAGCTGTGGGCTGGTTGTTCAATGTCTGTACGTAGTTCTGCGTGTACAAAGTAGGCGCATTGTAAGCAGTGTACATCCAGTAAATACAGACGTGAATCACCCAGATTCTGTTGAAATTGGTAATGAAGTGCAACCAAGTTCTGATCTCTTTGTATGTCTTAAAGAAAACGTTGTGCCATTCGACCTCTCCAATCCTTTGGAATCTTTCTTCCTGGGGAATATCGACCAATCTAGTGCCATCGGAAAAGATGATTCTTGAAATACCCTCAGGGTACCAAAACAACTGATTGACATCATCGTAACCAATGACATTGTTGTGATCCTTCTCACGCTTAACAAATCTGCCCTCGTAGATTTCATACACTTGCGACCTCAAGAATCTGTAGATCGGCGTGATCACTCTGTTCAAATAGTCGCCCTCTGGCACAGGCTCCTGTCTCTGTTGACATTGAGGAGATAACAAATAGTCCATAGCCATCTTGTAAATGTAACAAAGACACTCGGAGGTAAAACGGACTTGATTAGCTTCACCCCACAACAACAAATAAAGAGCAATGTCTCTGACTCTTTCTTCGGGCGTCAAGACGTTCATCTTGGCCTTCCATTTAATCTCCGCTGCGTCCAAAGAGTAGTCACCCTCCAACTCGTTGGCCAATGCATCCAAGTCCAGACCGTGCTCTTCGACAGCTTGTCTTGCCTTCTTAGATTTCTTAGAAGCCTTTCTAGCCTTCTTTCCAATTTTGCCCAAGTTCATATTCGCGAAGCCGATGGAGTCATCTAAATCTTGCTGAGACGCAAAAAACCACTTTTTGTAGTTAGCATTGTCACCACCAATGTAGTCAGCATGCAAAGACAACAAGGCTTGTGCTGGAGACATACGCGACGAACGGGAATCCAACAAAGTCATGAAGTAATCGAACATGTTTCTCATAGAGTCTCTCTGGAAACCAAACTTGTTGGTTAAATCGATGAAAACATCCTCAATGTGCTCTATCTTGATAGGTGCTTGGGGATCAGCAGACCAGGCGGGATAGGGCAAGTTAGATGACAACTGAAACTGCGTTGGATCGTAGTTTGGGTTACCACCATAAATAGGCGTTGACGCACCTGATGATCTTGCACCGGCGTAACTCATTTGCGAAGGGGTGTATTGAGTTCCGTACTGATCATAACCAGACGTGCCCGGGTTCTGACCGCCGTAACTGAAGTCAGAAAACGCTTCAGGGTCAGCGCCGTACGCAGCATTACCTTGCGCGTAATTTTGATAGCCCTCCACATCATAGGGTTGTTGCTGGTACTGGTTTGGATCATAGTACTCACCACCCTGTTCGTATTGCACAGGCTGCCCAGCTTCATTATACTGGCCCTGTTGATAATAACCCTCACCATCAGCAGGCTGCTGCTGGTTCGGGTCGTAATAGTTGTGATTGTTATCGTAAGACATCTATACAATAGTTAGTAAAATGTTTTGCCGATGGAGGAAAAAATGGCTGTGATTTGAATTTCGCGACTGGTTTGTGCACTGGGGGCAGGGGCACCGCGCCGCAATGAAAAAATCGCGGGTATCGGCTCGGCGCGTTGGGTAGCCGAAGAGCTTCGTCAGCTAACGAGAAAAAAGTCCCGACGAAAGACGACACTTCTTGACCGTATACTTGGTATCAAATCAGCCCTTTCGACTAAAAAGTCCCAAAATATTAGGCGAACGCTTCTTTCAGATGCTATTAATGCGAAGCAAATTGCATTTCCATAAATAGAAAATCCCTGGAGGGCATTTTGGAGCGAAGGTGCAGGCCCAAAAAGCGCGCCGCTGAGACAAGACACATGCAGGCAAGTGTATACCTGGGCTTGATCAGAAACATGGGAGCCATTTCAAACTTAATTAAGGTTTTCATTCATGTAGGCCCATTTCTGAGTTTCAATGAAGAGATATGTCAAGATCTTTTGCCAGATTTTTCCAATATTGCGTGACGTATTTCGTTTGCGTTATGCGGGCGCGTCTCTTCTGAAAAAAAAAAAAAAAAGAAATGCGAACCTCCCTGCGGGGCGGTTTTAAACGGACACAGCAATCACCGGCCCCAGTCTGAGTCGAGGCCGCCACTGAATTTCCAGATCCGCGCCGGCAAATCATTTCCTGCGTTTTTCCAAGCGCGCGCTGCAGGCTCAAGTCACGTGAGCACAGAGCGGGCGCAGCGCGAAGGTACAAACTGCTGTTTTGGGTGGCTGATGATTCGCGCTCCGCGGCAGCCCAGAGATCACAGTGAAGGCCAAAAAAAGAGGCTCGGATCTGACCGACGAAGCTCACTGAAGGCGATAAATTTCTCTGATCTTCTTGTAAAAAAAATTCATGTTTATAATATGACGAGGTAACCTATCGTGTATCTTGTCTCTTGTTTAGTGCTTTGGGAACTTCGCGTGTCTTCTCGTTTTGGATTGAGTGGTGCTTAGGAGTCTATAGCCGCCGAGAATGGGAGGCACATGGTGCGGACGGAATAGCGTTGCGGATAAATAATGGATAAGCCAACTTCTTGGTCTTTTCAAATCACAGTCTGAGGGATCTTTAGATAAAATTAGTTAACATACCTTTCGATAACTGACGAGCGACAGAAGAAGAAAAGGAGAGGAGGCTAAATTTGGAATGTGCGCTCAAGGCTAGTCGCAGGAGAGCGAGATCGCGAGCCGCGCACGACCTCTTGTTTTTTATAGGAAGGAGGGAGACGCGCCTGGCCTGCGAGCAACAAAAGGAGAGAAGAGACTTGGCAGGATCTATGAAGATGGGGTTTTATGAAGACAAATACTCTTTTGTATCTCTCTTCTAAGCAGCCCTTAATTTGCTTAAAATCTTATTATCTTCACCTGAAAATCGGTATTGAACGGTTGATGAGGTCGCCATCTGATCTGCGTGCCATTTTTTTCGCGTCTGTTTGCGCTTTTCTCGGCGAGTTTTTTTGCTGCAAAAGTTGGCCCCTGTCTTGGGTGAAAATTGCTGTGCGAAATTCGTTCATGCAAAAGAGTTTTTGAATGCTCTGCCGAACAATGCAATAAAAACAATAGGGCCTCATTAGATGACGTGCCTTGGATTTCCTGTTTGGGTAAATCAAGTACGGCATCCCACGGCCGTTTCGTCTTAAGTTTACTTTGCATAGACGCGTCACGTTGAGACAAGCCATTGAAGAAATGGTGTTTTGGTATCATATATAGTAGAATGAGCGCTGAATTTTGATACTTCACTCACCGATGGCTTTCAGCCCTGATCTCCGTTCATCTCTTCAGAGCTTTCCGAAGTTGTCAAGGAATTGAGCTCAAGCTGGTGGTCGCCAATTAAATTCCAATTTCGAGCTTCCTGCTTGCATCGAGGCTTCTGTTCTCTCTTTTGAACTTTATTTCTCATTGCTTGAAATACTTTAAATCAACTAGTAGCTTCAGGAAAGATCTCAAAAATGTGTAAAAATTAGCTCAAATTATCTATCTCAAGGTTTATTGGTCAATTCTGAAAGCTTGCTCTAGAAGTTTCAATCGCTTAGTACAACATAAGGAAGTCTATTTCGGCTGCTTTTTGCGGGAATTAATCACATAAGATGCGGATTAAAATCTTCAGATCTCAACAGCTGTCACCAAAAGTCGCTCTTGATCATGATCACTCCCATTCCGAGTACGACACTAATCCGTCATCTTCATGCCGTCCATTTGCCATGAAACTTTCAAAACAAATTTGGGTCTTTCAAGATTGGAATGATTCCGGTTTTTCCGATCTTATGCTTCCTTTCCTTACTATCTTGAAATCCCGCAATGGTATCATTGTTTTCATCAAGCATCGAGGTTTGAGAACTTCCGTCCCGACCGAAAAATACTCGGTATTACTCTAGAATCTGTCGTGAATTGAGGCACAAACATCTTTCATTTCATATCAAGCAGAAATAAATTTGAATTACTGTACTTCCATTGAAACAAAATACCACGATCTATTCAACCTTCAGACCTCGCATTTCATTGCGACTCAAAGATAGTAGCCCATCGAGAATTTTCTGAGATATACATTTCAGAGCTCTTTCGATTCTTTTGTAGTACAAGATCTAGAATCACGGCAAAATAGAAAAATGAAGATAGAAGGCCAAGAATGAAAATTGCTTTTTCCACGACGATCAATGAGTGGTGCCATCATTACTTTTCGAGGCGGTCGGGGGATGAAGTGTTACGATTATAAGAGCCACAATTGAGAGTCTGCACCTCTTGGTCATCCAACAGAGTCATCACATTTCTGGCACTTCATGCTCTTTGGTGATCTCATGTCAATGATCTTGATACCTCCACTACGATTACATTCTGAGTATGCGGCGGTATTCGCGCGGCGCAAGCATAAATTAAACAGTACATGAATATAACGCTCTAGTCGGACCATCCCAAGACGGTCAACTCCAGTCTAATTTCATCCTCCTTGTTGATCTTGTTAATCTGCGTCTCCTCTAACTGTTCACCGCCGGCTTGTCTCATACGCAACGCCTCTATGGCCCGAAGCTTCTTCAATAAAGAGCGAATTTTCTTCTCCTCCAAGGACACCACACCGCCAACCACAGAACCTTGATCTGGCTTCTCGGCGCCTTCCAGGCCCTCGGAATTCGCCAGATTTGCGGCATCAGGCGTTGCTTTTGAGGGTGGGGGTGTGGCCCCCACTGCCTTTTTAGCCTCCCTCTTTTTACGATTCTTTGCCGCGGACTTAGATTCTTTAGATTGCTCGGGCTCCACGGGTTGCGAACCAGGCACCACTCTTCTTGATCCCGGAACGTGAGTTCCCACGGGCTTCAGCGCGGCCAAATTACTTTGCATCTCCTTTTGGTATAACGAAGTCAGTGCAGTAGAGCCACCACTGTTACGAGCATGTGGAGGTCTGTAAGCACCAGCCTTTTTCACCACACCACCACCACTGGCGGCCGCCTTTTTCGCGAGATATTCTAATGCAGAGGCATGAGGTGTTACGCTAGGTTCCAATTGTTTTAGCGCAGGGAACTTCTCAATCCCCTGAGGCTTCCATGAGATGGATGTCAATTCCGGGTATTCCTTGAAGTACAACAATTTTCCACTTGCATGCCATACCTTCAAGCCATTGTCCACACGCAATCTTGGGGAAGTGGTAGCCGTCAAGATGTACCGGCCACAAGGTGACCATTCACATACTGAGGTATTAGATGCTTCAAACGTGCTGACCTTAGCGAACTTGCTCTGGCGATCGTAGACATCGACAGTTCCTTGCAAGTTGCCAAATCCAGCGACCAAGACAAAACGGCCGTGAGGAGAATAGAGAATGGTGTTACGAGGTGCAGTGGGTAACGAGTGGATCGAGTTTCCCCTAGAATCGAAGAACGTTGTTTCAGACGGCATGTAACCGTAGGATACAGCAAACTCTCGCGCAGAGGGCGACCACGTGATATCATGGATGGGCCCCTCTCTCTTCAAATCAATTCGCTCGTAAGAGCCGGCAATGCCCAACAAGTACAAATTCGTCTCACCGTAGTATGACTTATTGCTGGAATCATGATCAGTCGACGCCAACGCAAGCAATGCCGTGCCCAACGCATTCCATTGCAACTGGCATTTCTCCGCTTTGAAGAACAGTTTGGAGCATACTGGCTGGCTGAAGTTTGGAATGTTGTAGATCAGGACCTGTGCCGGTTTGCCGCTCTTTTCAGGCACGAACACCGCAACTGACGGATTCTTGCCGGGACTCAAACTGAAATTCTGGAAGGTGGATCCTTGGTCCTGTGGGCGGAACTTGTAGGTTGGCTTTTTGATGTCAAGGCCGGCGGCCAATTCGTAGAAGTGGATCTCCTTGTTGTTGAAGTTTTTGACCATCACGCTGCCGTCCTGTGTAAACTGGGGCTGCCATCCGGCCTGTGACTTATTCGTCCACTGCGTAAGGATTTTCTTATCAACGACATCGTACACCAAGACGTTCTCTGAGCACTGTCCGTTTTCCTTATTGAGCACGACCGGCTTAGTCCAGAGCGTCAAGTAGCGGCCGTTTGGCGAAAAATGGAGATCAAACGTTTCCGCAATGTCGATCTGGGCTGCCACCTCACTATTGCTAGCACCATCTTTGGTCAGCACCACCGTTACATGTGTAGGCTGAGTATACGCAAAATACTCACCGTTGGCACTATACTGGGCGCTACGAACCTGGAGGGTGGGCTTGGGGAACGAGGCAACCTCCTCGAAGTCCTGGAATAAGTCTATCGACCTAGGCTGACGGCCTGTAAAAGTTAGTATAAGCTTTTAAGAGTATAAGGCAGACAAGAAGAAGAAAAAAAGACACCTTAGTGGGTCGGTCTTCGGAATTCCATCGTTGGCATACCGCTAAGATGCCTTTGGTGACCGAGTTGAGATGCCTGAGTGGTAATTATGAAATTTCAAGACAACAAAATGTGTCAAATATCATAATTTATTAAGCTCAAGTTTTCTTCTTCTTCAAAATAAAAGATCTACGCCTAAGACCCGCGTGAATAGAGTCCAGCGGCACTGGTGGACGCGGGTCACGAGGTTTGTTTATGAGATCTGCGATGGTGAAAGGAAAACTCATGAGTTTTTTTCACATGACCAGTGACTCCTCTTGTCAGATTAATATAAGAAAGTACATACAAAAAAATTGAGTGTTTTTGGACATGGCGTCTCTGCTGTTGTCTATATCTGTGATTCTATGCGAGGTTCCGACGATAGTAAGAAGGCAATCGCGCCTCAAAAATTTTCAGCGCGGGCCCGCCTCTTGTATGTCAGACACGCTCATAAAGTTGATTCCAGCGTCAGAATTCTGATGCACGTCTACTAAACTGTCCCTCAATTTATTGATAATGAAAAGTGAATAAAAATAAGGGTGACTTCTTTCGAATGGAACTGAATTGGACATAGGGAAATAATGTGGGACCATGTCATCAGCAAGCATTGATCCATCTAATCAAAGAGAATTGTGCCGCGTGAGGAATTACTGTTTGCAATCGGCTTGATTTTATTTTCGAAATTGCGTGTGTTTTTTATATTTCATTTGGGAGACTAAAAAAATACCATGAAAGGCTGCCATATTAACAATGGCTGGTGTTACCTCTTTTTGTGACGAGAATTAAGGGGGCGCCGACCTTGTTCGCGCGCGTCTAAAACGTGAAACTGGCAATTGAAACATTGAGCCGCATGGGTTTTGGTCAGTAACGCGGTTTCAGAATTTTCCCTAAGTATCGAAAATACGGCGTCTTTACAGAAAGAACTGTCTGTCTTATTTTTGTAAAAGAAATGCGCCATGTGAACGACTTAGGATTCGGACGAGTGCTGTTGCAGCCATGGCAGCTGCGAAAAGGTAGGTCACGACCAGTGGCCCGGCGGCTCGGAAATGAGCACAACACAAACCTCACGAAATACTTTGAGTACAAACACGATCTTCCACTAATGATGTACGACACATTTGAGGAAAGATTGCGCTTAAGTGGATGTGGTATCGAAATTCGACTGATGAGTGCTTAAGGTCTCAAATGATGGATCTCTCACCCTCACGGATATGTATTACAGTTGCTTATTGAAATTGCAGAAGCAATTGGCGAATCTTAACGTGTCTATGAGATTTCAATTTAGATGCTATACGAATTTTCGTTCTTGATGCTTTTATGATTGTCCGCGAGAAAGAGCTCTTATACAATTCTATGCTGCAAATTGCTCGCTTTCACCCGAAATCGGCTCCGGCATTGTCACCATGCCCAACCTTTCGCCGGCCGCCGTATGTCCCGAGTGCCATGCCTGCTCAAACCATATTCTAGGGTCTCCATCGGCGTATCCATCGGCTAAAAGGATCCCCATCTGGTAGTATGCTTCGGGATATGCAAATTCTCTACATGCCCGTTCGCACCACTCCACTGCAGCATCGGGGTCTGGCCCCAAAATGTACTTACTGAGTCCTTCAGATCCCATCAAAAACCACCGACTCAATCCGAGCATCGCTTCTGGATGGCGCTTATATTTTAAGGGCGATGACGAGGCTCGCATGTACCACTGCACAGACTTCTTTGGATTATGAGCGCGGCCTAAATCAGCGTCCTCGTAGATTCTGCCGAGTCTCACTTGCGCGTGCACGCAGGCGTTTTTGGCCGCCTTGTTGTAGTACGAAAGACTCTTGGAATAGGTCACCGGCGCAAGTTTCAATGCGGCCTGCACGAACTCGCTGTCCGCAGACAAATCACCGGGGTAGATTCCTTCGTAGATCTTTCCGAGCTGATACTGTGCCAATCCCACGATCTCTTCCAACTCGTCGCGATCTGCTCCACTAAGTTGCACATCAGCGGAGTCCATATCAATGTCGGCCAACTTACGGAAGTAGGAGAAGAAGCGCGTCAGTCTTACCTTAGGGACAAGAAGGTGGATCAATGCCATCTTGTAAATCGCGCGATTATACCCCATCTGGGCCAGCTCAGTGTAATTTTGCAATGCCATGTCGAAATGGGCCTCCTCCTGCTGCGCTTCGTATAACTCTCCCAATTCATAGAATGCCTTGAAGAAGCTGGGATCTTTCTCGAGACATAGGTTGAAATAATGCTCAGCCTTGGAAACATCGAGAGTGAAATCGAAGTCCTGACCAAACCTTTCCAAATACGCGTTCAGGTAGAGGCATCCTTGAATGAAGCAAGCCTCGGCATACAATTTCTTGAGCTGCTTTTGTTCGCTTCGCGCTAATTCCTTAAGAAGCTTCTGAAGGTGGTTTACACTTGAACGGATGAAGTACTGCTTGTTATCAGTCACGTGCTCTGCAGGGATAGGTTCGCCCTTGATGTTGACGTAAGCGAATACCTTGTTGTTTGTCGCGGTTATCAACATCTTGAGCCACTTGAGACGATACTCAAAAGTCTTGTTACCTGCAGCTATCACGGCGCGTAATTGTACGAACTCCTCTATATTGCGATTGACGAAACTGTCTTTCGACCACTGAGGCATGTTCCTGGCGGGACTTGTTTCTGGGGAGAGCAGGTAACCCAATGGCTGATGCTGAACATACAGATGTATTTGTTGCATACTTTGATACTGTTGGAGTTGCTGGAGCTGCTGGATTTGTTGCTGGATCTGATGCATGTATACTTCGCTCATCGGAAGAGACCCCGTGCTTTGACGTTTGAAAGAAGAAAGCTGTCTTTGTAACAGTGAGGCTTCTTTACCATGTACAGGTTGCATGGGCTGTATTGGCGGCGGCGGTCCTGCCATTGGAGGCGCAAATTTCTTTCTTCGCGATGATGAGTTTCGCCTGACGTTAGGTGTCGCTACTCGGCGTACACTGTTACTGACCACAAAATTCTTTTCACTTTGTAACGAGCTGTAGGAGTTGGTGGATGCCGTGGAGTCATTTCTGCCTAGTGTTCCTGCTCCGTTGCCCGCTTCGGTATGATCACCATTTGTGGGGTTGTAATGTGGTGCGGAAAAGAGCTCAGACGTATGGTTGTGGGGTTCTGAGACTGAATAACTCTTATCTTGCTGCTCATACTGTGCGATGACATTGTGAATTTCTTCTTGCTGTTGCGATGCAATACGAGACTCAGACATGCCAGAAGCTTCGGATGATTCCGACATTCTAGCATCTAGGGGAACGTCTGATTTGTCTTTTGGCTCTGGCGCTTCCTCCTGTTCTGCGTCATCCGTGTCATAGTCCATCAATGCGGCGTAGTCCGAGATTTGGGATGCAACTGAGAGCTCCGACATTTGCGATGCAAGCAGGTTCGTGGAGATCTCGCGGAGCCGGGCCGGCATCGGCTTAGACAAGCCGCTCAAGTACTCAACTCTCGTGTCTTTCCCAATAGATTGCACGCCGTTGATGTTTTCTTTTTCGTGCTCGTCATTTTCGTCATGCTCGTCAAGTTGAGTGTTCGGTGACATCACGTTCACCGAAACGGCTCGGGTATGCTGCCCTGATTTCGCTAACGCAAGCAGAGGCACGGACGCAGACCTGCTGGATTTGACCGTGGATCGCCTCAGGTTCAGCACGAGACTATTTGTTGACGCCGACTCAGCCAAATGCATTTTACTGTAAAACCGATCGCTTGAAGGATTTTGAAGCGGGGCTTGCATACGGCCCATACCAGGATATTTGTTCTTTTGCAGGGGAACACCAGTTTTCTTTTGCGCCTCCAATGCCTTGTAGTATTCCTTCCATTGATCATAGTATGGGTGATCTTTAGATGGATTTTCACTTATACCTGAATCACCATCGTCAGAGGCCGATCCTTCTGACATGCTGATGTGGGTGTCGTCATAAGAGCCGGATCCTGATAGTAACAGCGGTGACCGTATGTGTGCATGTACAGGGTTGTGAGCATGGCTCGAAGGGACATTGCGACCCGGATACAGAGGCATGGAATAACGATGATTAGCGGTTTCAAGATTGGCGGTCAGCCGATTACCATGAGAATATGAAGGCCACAGTGAGTCCAGGGGAGAGTTCTGAGGATAAGGATGCCGGGATCGAAGGTCTTTCAGGCTAGACTTTGAGGCGCTATTTTCTGGATAATGACTATGTGCTTCTCCCCTCGTATTAGTGTTCACGCCTAGTGCCAGTTGCGAGTCCAATTTACGACTGTCGACAGAATAGGAAGCGGGAATTGTGGGCATGCTGTTTCTGTAGCCCGCAGGATGTGAAGACATGCTATTTTTGGAGAAGTTTTCAGGGGTCCTGCGGCCCGACTCCTGAGTAGACGCCGACGAGAGCGATGTATGCAGAAAGTAACTTGTGGCCAGCAGAAGGGAACTCAGTGCTTTGGAGTGAGACGGCGAAGCGGTTTCGCCATGGCGCCGATCCGAGTCGTGTCCCCTGATCCTTGACATAAGACCCATTTTTCACGAGATCTAGTCAAAGGCGAAATTAGCAATGCACCCTTTTTCAAGAAAAAAGTCTTTATATGAAGAATGAGAACGCCCCAGAATCTAAATTTTGCGCTTGCTGTGGAAGTGTATGCCGGTTCGGGATGCGTGCCGCAGCGAGAATCTTTTTATAGACGGGTCTATGATGCGAAAAGAAGTACGTGGACACGAGGCAGACTCGGCGGAAAAAGGCTTTTGCAGCTGCGGGGGCTTGTGTATTTGGGGAGGGTGCGAGTTTTTTGCTAAGCCGTTGGAATCAAAAAAGAAAAAAGAGGGGCTTCAATTTTAGGATCGATGAAAAGAATGATGTCAGTTGTATCAAGGAAGCGTTCCAACATGTGATTTTTTCTGAGAACAATGGGACAACGGTACGTACCGAACACACCGCATCCAGGACAAGCGTAAACAAACGGGGAAAAAATGAAAATTCCCTCGCACAGACTGCGGGCGAGCGAGCGAGGTGTGGTTGTGTGCAGGGCGAGAATAATTCTGACGCGGGCGGCAGTGGCCCCAAAAATAGATGCCGTGCTGGAGCGGTCATAAGTTTTTTTTTTTTGGGATGGGATTGACGCAGAGTTGGACCAAGCTTTCTGAATTTCTGCCCATTGATCTCAATTTGCTAAAGAATTCGCTTGCCCGGAAATTTTTTTCGGCAGATAAGATTCGCTATCTTTCGAATTTCTTGGCATTTTGTGATTTTGAAAGTAGTTTTTTCGTCGAGAGAAGCGCTGCAGGTGGTGCGGATGACTTTAGAATGGGCGAAGGGTGGAAATACGACTTGAAAACCCGGGATTAGAATCTTTTCAATATCATCCTGAATCTCATAGAGTCAACAAATTTCCAATCTATCGATACAAATGAAGTTCATTCTTGAAATGGGGACTCAAAAGCAAATTATTCATCCCAGTCCCTAACATCAAGTGGCGAATCTCAAAAAAGAGCACGTCATTATTGCGTCAACATCTACAAAGGGCGTGCGATTCTTTGAGCAATCAATCAACAGTTTTGACACCAATCAGCTTGAAAGCGAGTGATTTTTCTCTTCTTTGACTGATTTTGGTTTAGAATATCCTCAACCTCTCAAAATTTGTCCACAATCAGATTTCATCCAGGGCGTAAGCTAAGGCCGGGGCCGCGCGGCAGGGGCTCCCCTGTCTCGAGCTTAATGTGGCATGGCACGCAAGGCGCCACCCACCGGTGAAGTCAATTAAAATTTGAAAAATAGAAGGTTTTTGTGTGACTGAAAACTATTTTTTTTCTTGACGCCTGATGTTTCAAAGAGGATAGTAAGAGAATTTGAGAAAACGAAAATGGAATTTGTATCAAGCAATGTGTCTCTGTATCTCCGGACTCTCACTCTGGTGACTGCTAGATGAAAATCTATCTTTTAAGTCAACTGGCAGATTCTAGACTTGATAATCGAGAAATTCAAAGAAGAACAGAACCAATTGCAAGATGAATTTCAGGCTCGGTGCATTCATATCCAGAAAATCGCGATCATTTTTCAGACAACAATTCGAAAGTGGACTCTTACTTTATAATGCTATACTCCCACTGTCGAATGCCATCGAGTCATGGAGTCATCGAGCCGAGCCTTCATCCTTGCTTCGCCCACAGGTTTTTCCCCTTAGTTTTCGACCCTGTGTTAATCGGCTCGGCAGGTAAGCTCGTATGCTCGGCAGCTCGGCTCGGCAACTCGGTGCGCGCGAGAGAGCCGGTCGCCAAAAAGCTAGTGACGGAAATTGAGCAAGGGTCTTTTTCGAGGGGCTGTCACAGCTTGTCAATAACAATTAATTAAACCAAAAAAAGCACACAAGAAAAGAAATTGACTAATTCTACGAGAAATTTGGCCAATGACTTCGAAACTACCCCTTTGAAGTTAATTACTCGGCTTACTAATAGCAATGAAAGTTCATCTTCTGCGGCGCGCATGTGTTCCCCCGGATCTTATCTCTCAACTCCGTGACCCTTTAAAACTGGAAACACCCCGTATTTTTGCGAATTGAGCTAAAATCATTTTTCAGTCATCAAACACTCGCCTCAAAACATAATGTACAAAGTATCTGCCGCTGCTTTCACCGAGACCAATCCGGATCTTTCGAAAGCGCTATTCAATGCCACTTCGTCTATCGACGCGTCCAAAATTGCCGCAAATGAAATTCTCATTGCAGCATTGGGTGTGCCTGTGAATCCATCAGATCGTCTTCAAATTGGCGGGTCTTATAAGACGCAGATCAATATGCAGCATCTTGGGCAAGATGAATCCGAACAAAAGGTTGCAATTGGAGGAAACGAGGGCTGTTTTAGAGTTATTGCTGTTGGCAAGGATATTGATTTGTATAACGTGGGTGACTGGGTGATTTTGAAGCTCACTAGCTTTGGGACCTGGCGTTCGCATGCTATAGTGCGGGTAACTCCAGAAAACCCAAATCCGCTTATTGTTGTTCTGAGCGATCTGGGCTCATTGTCTGTCGATGACGCGTCTACGATCTCAACAAATCCGTGCACTGCCTATCAGCTCTTCCACAATTACGTAGAAGACTGGACTGAGGGCGAATGGATCGTGACAAATGCAGGAAACTCTTTTGTAAGCAAGTACTTGTACCAAATTGCCAAGAGTTACGGGGTTAAGACTATAGGTATTGTACGCAAGAAACCAGATTTCAAAGAGATCAAAAAGGAACTTCTCGATCTCGGAGCCACGGAAATCATCACGGAAGATGAGTTTACAGCGGACGACTTCACCTCCGCTACTCTCCCCAAGATTATCGGCAAAAATGGCCGCGTTCGTCTCGCACTTGATTCTCTTGGGGGTCCCACGACGCCGAATCTTGTGGCGTCTCTTTCCAAGGACCAAACATTTGCCAACTACGGAGGAATGTCTGGCGGAATGGTGCTGTTTTCTCCCAGCGTTCAGTTGGCAAATAACATTACATTGAAGAGTTACTGGTTGACGCGTAACACCCTCGCAAACCCGCAACTGAAGATCGACACGATTGCTAAATTGTTGCCCCTTTACGAAAGCGGCGTGCTCAAACCTGTACACTTTACACATCTCCCGTGGGAGGGAACAGATTCTCCGAGTCTCAGAGATGTGTTTGTACAAGCAATTGAAGAATCGCATCTTGGAAAACGCGTCGTCACGTTTCCAGCAAACATGCCCGAGACAAAGAACGCTTAAGTATTGTATGCTTCATGTAGTTAATATATTTGCGAACAGAGAAAGTAGTGGAGGAGATTCACGCATGGTTTTGGCCAACAAAAAGTGTAAACCTGTCTGGTTGTAATCAAAAATATTAGATGCGGTGACCGATAAGATTCATAAAAATTTATACTCAAGTAGTTCGAAAATATCAAATCGATTCAGTAAGCCTCTATTTGATTAAACGTAGCTTATCAAAAAGACTTTATATGCTTTTTTGACGCACGAAAAATTTCTTATCTGTGCGGGCTTCCATGTAGTGTAAAAGATTCAGACATCTTGTTGCATTTGCATTCTTCACCCTTGTTCTCCTGCGACCTGATCTAGCAGCCGTTACAATGACAGTCCTGCTGATTCTGGAGACAAGAGATCATACGTCAGAAATACTAATACAAAGGTGTATCAAGTGTGATTCTTGTCAATTAGCGTTTACCCTTCCGGATTATCTCACACAAGGACAAAAGGGCCACTTTCACGCCTGTCGTCCTGTTGCCTGATTTTTACTAAATTTGAATGAAATCGTGAAAAATCTCGTTAATTCCCTGCCGGTCGCTCCGGCGCCCTGATATGTAATCGAATAAATAAAAGCTACAGAATGTACCCATCGCCGTTGACCAACGCCGCACTCAAAAGTCAAGCCAGTTCCAATTAGATTGTCCCATTCCTGGCTCATCAATCATAATCTCGTCTGTGGCCTCCATTCCCCGAACGTCATACGAATGCAGTGGCAACTCCATCATGGGCTTTTCGGCACCAATTACAAACAGGTCCAGCTGAAATAGGTTCATATTTAGCATCTTGTCGATTTCATCATTTTGAGCAGTCCCATTGTCCATTCCTCCGATATTCTGCAGGCCCCCCTGACTCATGGGCGTATCGGCCATTGACATGTTGTCATATCCGAAAAACGCGTCTTGCGGTTTGCTGAGGCCAGCATCGCCGTTCGGTTGCATTGCGCGCGTCAGAGTATTAGATACATGCTGCGAAGGATTCGTGAACTGCGGTGTGTGCGCTCCATAATCTGTAGTATTGGACCCACTGGCGGGTTCGCTCAACTGAGTGAAAAGGCCGGTGTTCAGTGACGAAATCGCACTGTCGAGCGACCACTGGAAATTCGCGTTTTGTGGTACTGACAGTGAGATCTGTGGTGTAGATGGAGTCATTTGTGGGCCCAGAACAGAACTGGCACGACCTGCCTGGATGTTTCTTCCCGCGTGAGACACCGGCGAGTTTCTCGCGTTTACGCTCGGATTGGGCGACTTATTGGCGGCGGAAAACGCCTGCATAGTCTGGAAAGTCTGTGGCAGTTGCTGGGATCGTCCTTGTAGTGAGTTGTTCGAGGGACGCAACGTGCCGTGGAGCTTGTAGAATAGACCACATGCATTACAGAGCGTATCTCCCAGTGAGGTTCTGCGCCATAAGGGTGTAGTCTTCGTATGGCAGTTCGAGCACTCGAGAACTTTCGGTTGGGACATGTTTGTGTCCATTTTATCGCTCACATAGTGCCGTGGCATTGCTCCCGAGGTGCTGTGTCTGTGCTGTGGTTGCTTATAATCGCTCTTGATGGTGGATTCGAGCAGATTAATATACGAGCTAAGGAAATTGCCGTCCAGCGGTTCACTGGTATCTGTGTCGGGGTTTCCGTTAGCGTTGATGTTGTTGTTTTCAGGGCCCCGCACAGAGCGCTTTGCTGGCGCAATTGAACGGCGTGCGGGCGGTCTATCTGACTTAGCGGTGGTGCTGAGCTCGACTTTCTCCGGGTTCGTATTCTTCTTTGAGGCAAGTAATTGTGACGCCGGAGACCGGGAATTGGTAGAGCCTATACTGAGGGCGTTGCCGCTGAAATTAGGGGTTTGGAATTTCTCATTGCTGCCGCGGGCTTGGAGATCGTACTCTTCCTGTGAGATGCGGCGAATATGCGCTACGTAGTCAAAATCCTCAACACTATTGATCGGATGCTTCAGACGAGTGTCCGGCAATTTCACCTCTGGAAGAGGGTGAGATTTTAGGGGAGCCCGCGTCGTTACGTGGTCCCGAGTAAGTTTCCCCACGCGGCCGCTACCCCGATGCAAAGTCTTGCGGTTTTGAATCCGCCATGCTAGGTTTGATACCCGCTCATTGTGTGGCAAGTATGTTTTGTTCTGGTACATCAGGATGATTTTGAGAGATGAGTCATCAATATCTTGCACGAGTTCGGCGATATTGAAATCTGTGGGAGATTCTTTCGAGGCCATTTTTAAATCAATATGTGTGAATAGATTGTCAGCAAAAGAAGATGATAAAGAGAATGGTAAATGCTTGATTTTTTCGTTTCTTTAGTGATATTGCTACTTCAAAGTGCTGCTCGAGCGGGGTGATTGGATCGCACCCCTGACAGATAAAGTAAAAAACACCCTTATGAAAATTGACAGGCGGGCGCGATTCGTTAAGCAGAACGGCAAACGCAAGTTATTGAAAATATCACTCTTCTTGTAAGCCTTGGGTATGTATGTCTTTTTGACGATGTGGTGTCCGTTTTCCCTCTTGAGCGCCAGAGCGTAAAACGAGGCCCTTTCAGAGCGGAAGTTCGTATCGATGCAGTGCGAGCGGCAGCCCATATGATGATGCGAATTAGGGCGAAATCGCGGGGGCGCTATTGGCAAGTGCAATCGATGAGGCCCGCTTCAGGCAAAATGCTTGGGCAGCAGGACGCGTGTACTGCACACAGATGGGCGCGCGCTCTCGCGTGGTTGCATGCTCACTGCACGCCTGCAGCAGCTGCTGCTCGATGGCCCACTCGCCTTTATTGGGTGGTAACTTTAGTACGCTTTTCTTACTTATATGAATTAAGCTTCCCCGCTTGCAGCTCGGCAATCTATTTCTTGACACGAGTTTCGAAGACTGAAATTGATGGAAAAATTGCTCTCCATGAACTTGCGGCCTACGATGCATCTGGCTCAGTCCCCACCGGATCGCCGCATGAAACAGCACGTGCGTGCGGCCTCGATCCATCATGAACGGCTTATGTGCGATGCCCTGACACAATATTTGAGAAGAAAATGTGTGGACTACGAATTTAGATTGAATAAATAGGGAAGTAATTTACAGGTCTTTACCGCTATTTTATTGGTTCTTTTTCTGGCATTTCTGGGGTTTCCATGACAACATCAGGCTTGAGCCAAACAACGGCCTCACTTCATGCCGTACCAGCTGCGATCCTCACTGAGCAATTGCCCGAATGCCTAAAACGGCAGAAACAAGAAGAGCGGCCTGGCTAAGGTTACGAAATCGAACATCATTGCTTTCAAAAAGAAAATCTGATTTCTGATTGAATCACGTGTTTGAAGCTTGATTTATAATTTGTGGGGCAACTTCGAGAAATAAATGTCTGCGCGCTTCAAGTGGCGCGAACAAACAGCGCTTGATTGAAATTGATGGGGCCAGAACGTTTAGCGCCGTGCCCCGGCATCCAACCTCAGTTGCCAAAAATATCACAATGGAGACCGAACACGAATATTATATAGAAACAATGGGCTTCGGAAAACGAATAATTTAATCTTTGAGATTTGAAGACGAAAGTGGAAGTGCAAAGGAAACGAAATTCCACAGAGAATAAAAATTGGATTGTGCTGAATCTGTAGGCCCTATAGGCCCTCAGCTCAATTTCGCGCCCGTCTCAAATGTTTGACTCGATGATTAGGTTCACCAAACATAATTCTAGCCCCCTAATAATCAATATAACAGTGTAAGAGGAATATAGCAGATCCAATTTGCATAATTTCAAAGAAGAAACTCGGATGGCCGGGCGACTTGGCCGGCACGGATCGGACCTTGGCCCCCTCGGCCATGCCCCGGGAAACCGAGAAACGCCGTAGCGCTGAAGCCAGCCACGCTGCAGCATTTGCTTCCTAGAGAGCCAGAATTTAAGTAAATATTTGATGTTAGTGAGCGCATAATGAATTGAGGTAAAAAACTGTAAATTTCTCAGTTCGAAAGGGCAAATAAGTATGAAAGGGGAACTGGGATTTTTTTTTTCAAGTGGTTTTGCAACAACAATCAACACATAAAACTGAATTGTTCCTAACTTTTGTACCAATTCCGATTTTTCGAATTATGATTGATGAAAAAAAAAGTTCTCCGCTTTCTTGCAAAAAGCCCGTCTCACATAGCTATTACTCAAAACAATCATACTGTACATTAGTCAATTAATTTCTCGCAATTGAGCATTTAAAGTTTCATTCAAGAAGTGCATATCACTGGCCCCGCGCGACCAGCTTCAAAAAACAACCGGCTTCTTCGCGCAACCACCTCCTCCTAAGACTACTTGCTTAAAATCAGCATTCTATAATCAATTTTATCTAATCTCATATACATACCCGGTGATGGCAGACAAGGTCCGTGATACACACCAGTTTCTTCGACAAAAAGAAGTTTACTCTGGAATTGGAAATGCAGACACCACACGTGAGGAATTTCTTACCAATATTCACCGAGACACGCTTGCCTCATTGGCGATGCACGAGAACTTGCTTACGTACAACGCCGTTGCTACAAACACTCATCCACACATAGTGAGGCAGGAACTCATTAAAAAGATGGTTCAGCCCTTGAAAAAGACGGACAAGCAAACTTAGAGTGCGCGGCCCTTGATGTCTGTTTCTCTTCTTGCAATCGAGTCTTTACTTTTATTGGCCCCCTCGTCCAGCCAAAACACCATTCCTTTTCGGAGTATACTAAAGCGGCATTTCAAAACATGTCGTTTTCATACGGGCAGTTCAAACTGTCATGGCCGTCCCGTTCACATAAGCCACACCAATCGTCTCGACCTGCACTGGGATCAGTTACCTTCTCTGGCTTATAAATTGGAATCGAGAATGTTGAATCCTGATCTAGCTTGAATGTTTCACTGGCCGGAACGGCCTTACTTGAACCATTTACACCATCATTTTGCATCGACTTCGCTCGGAGTTCCCGTAACTCAAGTTCCATATCGGCATTTTTCTTTTGCGAGGCCTCAAACTCGTTTCGCAAGCTCGCCATTTCTTGTTTGTGCAAATCCTGCACCATGTCTAGAGACTTTTGAAGCTCAGTCAACTCTGTATTGTCGAATGCGGGCTTCGAGTCAAGCAATTTCTGAAGATCTTCTTTTTCGCGACTCAAATTGTCCCGCTCTTCAATCAACTGAGCGATCTTCTCACGATCATGATCACCATCACCAGCAGAACGAGGAGGACTTTCCACCACAGTCTTGTTAGAAATCTTCGCTCGTTCGTCTTCCATAGTTTTAATTTTCTGATGCAATTGGAATACTTCCGTAGTCTTCTTGAGCTCGATTTCCCTGAGCGAATTGAGTTCAAGCTCTGTTTTCTGCGCTGCCTCCACTTTCTCCTCGAGAACTCTTATTCTCTCATCGTACTGATCCTTTTCCCTTTTCCAATCGTCTAGAGAAAGACCACCGACCGTATCCAGAAGCTGACTAACCTCTGCGGCCGCATTCTCTTCTCTCTCTTCCAATTGAATTTCCAATTCGGCAATCTGCACGCTTTTGGCACGTGATTTTGCTTGAGCGTCTTGCAACACAATTTCCATTGATGTGACGTCCTGAGAAAGCATGTTCACTTTCTTCCTAAGCATCTCCATTTCCTCGCTGTTGTCGCAGAAGTTATCTGCATTTGTAGCACCACTGGTCGCTTGTGCCGACAATATTTTCTCCTCCATTTCAATTTGGACCGCTTTGAGTTCGTCGTTCTCTCTTTTAAGTGTCTCCACAAGCTGTTCCGTTTCGGCGAGCTTAGCTCGTACATTATCCAATTCCTCCTGTAAATCATTGACTGCAGAAGTATTGATATCCATTCCATTTGAATCGATTTTTTGGCTCTCGATTTGGGCTACCAAATTCTGCATTTCCTCCTTTAAATCATTGATCTGCATCTCATACAAGTTCTCTGCCTCTTGCTGTGAATTGAGCATCAAGTCGAGACTCAGTCGCCATTCTTCACGTGCACGGTCATATTCACTTTTTTGTTTTTTCAACCGCTTATCTTTCTCCTCCAAATCACGCTCATACTCTTCAAGCACCGGATGTAGCTGGTCGACCGTGGTCTGTAATTCGCCCAAAATCGCCTCTTTGCGATCGAACTCACGCGTCTTTTGCTCCAATTGCTGTTGCAAATTACGGATTTCTACATTGCTACTTGAATCATGTGCTGCCCGACTGAAAACTGGCGGTTCAGGTACGGGCGACGCCAGCGTGATTCTGGATCCACGAGAAAACGAGTTTTGCCGCAGAAACGTACGCGAGAAGTCCAGCGATGCGGTATGACCAGCAGAAACTTTAGGACTGGGACTGCCGCGTCTGGATGGGGTGGGCGTATATACAGAGTCACGTTTCAGCCCAAGTGGGCGGGACTTAAGTCGGTCTGAAGCGGGGAGAAAGTTGTTTGCCGCACGGAGTCTATCCCATGGAAGAAATAGACCCGTCATCGGCTGCGAAACTTCAAAGTAGCGTACTCCATCGACTTCACCGTTGTTTTTTCCACGCGAGGCGGCAAAGGGGCCCTGGAGTTCGATGCCGCCGAACACACCGGGTTTGCCTCGGATCAGTCCGACATATCGAAGAATCCCCGATCCTCTGCTCGCGCCAGGGACTTCCACAGATGTACCGATATAATCAGCCATGAAAACTATTAAGAATTTTTATTTATGTTTCCAAATTCGTATGTATAAAGTGTGTGAATTGGGGAGTCTGGGTGACGTTCCAAGTCCGAATCAGGTATTTACGTGTTTCATGCCGTGTGCACACCCGACCGAGGTTCGATCGGTCACGTGATATGATCCGCTCACCTCTGCTCCAGATTGAGGCCTTGTTTAGCTTTGAATTAGATGATGGTAGGCGTGATTTTCCGTGGCTTGGTTCCATTTGTATATTTTCCTGCAAGCTCAAGGCAATCGACTCCATTTGCTGGCGAAAACCCAATCAATAATTGCACATCATCTTCTCCTGTACTCGAGGCGGCTTTCTCATGACAGCACCCGTGCACCTCATGATCTAGCATGGCGGCTTCTTGCATAAGCACGCGCGCCTTGATGCTCAACTCGCGAACTAATTTCTCCAACTTCTCAACTCTCACTGCATTCTTGTCCCCAAGACCTAGATGCACGCCTAGAGGAAGGAGCTTCTGCGACACTTCGTTCTGCAAACTCTCTACATTTGCAAGCTTCTTGCGTAATTGCAGGCGGAGAATTACCGCACGGGCATCCAAGGGTCTCTTCGTCAAATCCGGCGAGGCCATTGATTGCTTGTGCAAAGCCAACTGCGTAAGGATCTTTTGTATCTCTATTCTCTTTTGCGCAGATACACCCTCGCCCTCGAGAAGTGACGAGAGCTTCGAGTCCTGGTGTTTGAGCGTAGTCAACGTCTCGTCTATGGACTCACGCGGAGATTTTGCAGCTTTGGCCAAATCTGCAAGGTTGCCGAGTGTCCACAGTGCCGAATCTTCCAAATCGCTATCCTTCGATGTATTTTTGAGGAACTCAGCAGCTTCCATGAGTGTGTTCGATTTCTCAGAGTTGAGCGAAAGTATTTGCATTCTTCCTTCGGTCAATTGCAAGAGATTGCTAAACCTTGTAGCGAGCTCATCTCCAGTGTTCTGAGACGACTCTGAAAACCCACCAAACTTGAGATATTCCAATTCTTCGATGACTTTTGCGATATCCTTGTCCTCATAATTTTCAACCACCTCCTCCTTTACTTCTGTTTTTTTCTCTTCGGGGACAAGAGAAGAGCTGGCTAACACAGTCTTGTCATTTGCGACAATCTTTTTTGTGTTCTCTGTTTCTTTCAACTCTTGTTTGACTATTGATTTAACTTGGCCAGTAGGTTCAACACTCCCGGAATTAGGAGTGACCTTACCAAAGCTATCGAAAGGCGCCGGTGTCTTCAGCGGAGCCGAGGATGTTTCCTTCGGTTTAGAGATGCCGAGTTGGCCACCTCCGAATCCGAAAGGCGTTGGTGCTTTCACGGAGGAGCTAGCGATTTCGTTTTTCATTGGTTGAGGAGCCTTTTCACCTAATGTTAAGTTAGAAAAAAGTTGCTTTTGTGGAATCTTTGGGTGATCATTTTCGGGAATCGACTCTGATTCGTCACTAAATTCTTCGAGAGACTCGGACTGGGTTTCAGACTCCTGATCAGAATCAGACTCAGAGTTGGACTTGTCATTAAAGCTTCCTGAAAACATCTGGTGTCCGGTATGCGATGTTTTGCCGAATATATCTGGTTTCTTTTCTTCCAAATTCAAGGAGGATAGAGGCGACGCCTTTTCAGGTTGCGTCAAGCTAGCAAAAGGCGAGGATTTGTCGGTTGTATTTGGATTAGAGCTCAAAGACCCAAAGCCCAGTGTAAGTCCGGAAGTAGCCAGGCCGAAAGGCGAGGGCTTATCATCCTTCATCAAACTTGCAAAGGGCGAAGATGTCGAGTTCTTGCTTCCTAAACTGGCGAATGGAGACGTGCTGCTTCCAGATTGCGCACCGAATTTAGAATTGGCCCCGAATCCCGATTGACCGGACGCAGGGGTAGACCCTGAACCAGAAGCAGCATTTCCGAATGGGCTTGCACCTTTTTGTGCACCAAAACTAGTCTGCCCAAAAGCAACCGGTTTGTCAGAACTTCCACCGAATCCGGATCCAAATGAGCCCGAACTAGCGCCAGAAGTGGCACCGGTGCCGAATCCAGTAGTCGACTGTGAGAGTTTACCGAATCCCGATGCTCCGAAACCAGAAGATCCGAAACCGGATTGGGAACTGGTACTAGCCTGACCGAATCCGGTACTACCAAATGCAGGTTTCGCTGTAGTGGTGTTCACAGCATCCAGATTTCCCGTCTTGAAATCGTTGGATCCGAACATCGGTGTCGTTTTACTTTGTCCCGCGCCAAAACCGGTTGCTCCAAAACCGGTTGCTCCGAAACCCAGCGCAGTAGATTTTGCAGGCGGGAAAGTACTTAAAGATTTAGCGGGCGTTTGACCAAAAGTCGGTCCGCTGGCCCATGGGTTTGTGGAAGCCCCGCTCTCGGCAGGCTTAGATTCTTCTGAGGTAGATGTGACCGGTTTTGTTTCGGCACTTGTAGCGTGGCTGCTTGCGTGCCCTTCGGAAACCGTCGGGAGGTTGTCGATTGCACGTTGTAAATCTAGCGTATTTTCACGGACGCCGGCCACGTCAAACACATTCCACACGAAAAGATTTCCTGCATTGTTCAAGCACAACATACGGGGCAATACCCCTTTAGCTTCCTCGATAAGTGGACTGGCGTTTTTTATAGTTCTGTAAGTGCCGCTCAAGTCAAGGGCAAAACCAACGGGGAGCGTGTCATCTCCCAGCTCTTCGTCCATGGGCAATTCAGCACGGTCGGTATCGATCAGTTGAAATACAAGACGGGTATTGCTGCCGCACTCTAATGTACAGATTTCAGCCGATAATCCACTGCCTATAAACGCAAACGCAGACCCCGCCATCCATTCACGCATCGAGCAAAAGTAAGTCGTGGGTACACGAGAGACTTCGTTTACTGGTGGTGGTAAGATAATTTCTTTTGCGGTGAAGTTTTGACCCGACTTGGTCACGAGTGTGTGTATGTACATTTCGTCGTCGTCCTCCGGGCGTCCTACGACGTACCAATTGGAGGGGTCAATAGAAGAGATCGAAAAGACTTTGCCGGCTTCTTCGAGCTCAAAACTAGTAGTCTGAGATCCTGAAGGAGAAAAGAACTCCAACTTGGCGCCGCGCACAACGACGATTTCCGATCCGTCATACGTCCAGGAAAAGGCATCAACTTCGGTGATTTCGCTTGTGTTTCCGGAATCAAATATGCTAAGTGTACGCGCTGCGTCCAAGAATGCATAGCTGTGTGGGTTTGACGGGGATGGCTCGAGCGCTAACACGTCAGTTTTCAGCGTGAGCGTAGCGAAAGGCTCTGCTGATGACCGCGAGTAAATCTCGGAGACCTCGGCTTTTTGCGGAGCTCCGTTAGAAATGATATATAATTGTTCATTGGTGGCGTTAAACCGTACGTAAGTAACGTTCACAATGCCTACAGTAACGAATTTTTCCTTGATGGAGGCCTCGTCGGAATCGTCCAAGTCGTGCAATTTACCAATGCCAACAGCCTCGGAATTGGCTGCAGCGTATACTTGATTTTTGTGGCCCACATCCAAAAGTTGTAAGGGATAGTTTGATGCAGCTGGAGTATCAAAATCGATGGGGTGATCGAAAAGCGACACGCCGAGTTTTGGAGTCAGTAGGCGAAAGCCCAAGTCCTCTGAAAAATACTCTTCCACTTCTTCGCGGGACATTATAAGCGGGGGCGAAGTAAAAATAGTTGGATTTCCCGCTTTTTTCAATACGGGTGTTTGATTAAGGTTTGAAGGAAAGTTGTCGTTTAAATGAGGTATGCGCAAGCCTGGATCAAACTTTGGTTTAAAGGAAGACTACTGCCGCGAGCGCGGGCCTGTCGTTGCAAAATCTGGTCCAACCCCGCTTGCCTCGAAGATGAGCCATAAACCGCAACGAAAGATAAATTTTTGGCTACGACACTTTTTGTTTTTTTAAAAGATGTTATGATTTTACTGTCAAGCGATTTTTCCATTAGAAGTCTTGTGTGTTGCGGACATAGCCTGGGCTTATGGTCGCTTGGCGCGCGGTTGAAATTGGTTGATGATGTACATTTTGCATGTATGAGTAAGGAAACCTCTAAGTTTCTCTCATGAGTCTATGGACCGACGCTTTGGATAAATTGAGAAAAGTCATCATGGGCCAAATGCTTAGCTGGAAGTTCGCTTAAAAACCAAACCAGCGGCGCGGCTATGTTCGCAGCACGCCCACAGATAAACTTATGTATCGAAGACTCATTGATTCTGAGAATTGTTGTGCAAGAAAAGTGAGAGTCGACTCGAGTGAGTTGTCAAGAAAGAAATTTTTTCGATTACGAAAAGTGTGCTTTTATAGACGTGATTTCTGTGCCAGCACTCTGATTCTCTCCATGATACTCTTCCTTCGTAAACACTCACTGAAACGGTCGCAACTAATAACAAAATATGGATAATCAGAGAGAAAGAGTATCCCCGGCTCTCTTATACTTCTAGATTTATTTCTACTGAAATTTCATCTTATTTATGTTTGCAGCCCAAGCCACGTGATATCCGAGGCACTACTTGAATGCTTCTCAAAACAAGATTAATAAATGCCACATCATTCGAAGATGTAAACAAGACATTCCCAGGAGGAATCAAATTATCGAAGAAAACTGCTGTTTTGAGGCCAAAGGGAACGCTTTCAAAAGCTTGCAGAGACTCGCGCGTGTGGCCGAAGCAGGCACGAGGTAACATCATATAATTCTGCAATAGAAAAATTCACTACCAGATTCGAAAAGCGAAAACTCTGTTTAGTACCGAAGCTAATTTAAAAGCCACTTGATTGCAACCAGTAGGTGGCATGTTTCCACGGCGACCTAACAAGTCTTCTTTTGCTTTCTTTGCTGTCTGATTTAGGTGGACATTATTTGAAGCCCAAAGTTATTAGATGCTGGCCAAAGATGTCTTAGTTTAATAATCGAGATACTGAATGATAGTGTCGTGATATATTGAATTCGCATTTGAAACAGCTGCAAACAATAAGCACTCGTTTTCGCCGCAGCTCGCGCATCCCCCACGAAAAACACTTGTATGCACACCCATCACCGCGCGGCCATGCACGTCTCCACATTCTGTCCCACTTCCCCACTTTCCAGACCCTGTATGGGGTTTTTATGTAAGATTTGCTTCTCCCCGCGATCACCTTTTCTATGAGAAAAGCTAATACTTTTTAAATTGATGTCCCAAACAAAGATTTTGTGAGCGACTTTCCAATATCAATAATGCCTCCAGATTTGTGGATTCGACGCAACGTTCGTCTGTTTTATTCTCTCTCGGAAAATACGCCCCAGGTGCCGGCCGCACCCCCACATCGAATAGAAAAAAAATATCGAGCGAGCTGAATAGGGGCTGCGAGCAGGACGCGAAGCACTAAAAAGAAAAGGGACTCAGTCACACCTTCTACCAACCATACACACACATTCAAACCTCGTTTTATAGCCGCCATATACTAGCAAAAATTATTCGACTACGATCACCTTCTGGTATCGGATTCTTGTATTAATCATTTTTATTGTTACACTAGCCGCTATCTCCGATATCTGGCTTGCTTACACCACTTATCGTCTGATAGCAATTCACGAAACAATTCGATAATGTATGGATACCCAGGCACACGCGGCCACGGGCAAAATTCAGTACTGGCGCCGGCCAATTTCCGGGACTCGGCAAGAAACGCCATCTACCAACAATTGCCGGTCCAAGTTACTCAGTCGTCGGCAACATCAGTGCGCTCGGCTCCTCCACAATTGAAGATCCATCACAATTCTCTGAAGCTGCGAATATCGCTGGCCCTGAGTGTGTTCTCATGGAGTAAACGCTCGGTAAGATCAGCTCCGTCGATATACTCCTCATCCACCGCCACTATTCCTGAAGACTGCGAGCCCACCACGACGACCGTCGAGCAGTTGATCAACGATATTCTTCTCCATGAGACTTACTGTAGAGATAAGGTTTTTCAGCGAAAAAACGCTACTCTTATGGGAAATCCATCTTCGAATGTACCCACGTTCCATCCGCTTCCTCCAATTAGTACAACACTCCTCAGTGATGATGAGTACGAAGAGATCAAAATTTCTCTCGGTAGCGAATTGACGTACCAAAACATACCGGAACTGTTGGTAGATTGGAATTTAAATGTGACGCGATGTAAACTTATGGTGACTAATATGCCCATGGTATCGTCATCGCCCGATCTTAATTATTCCAACCATTCATTACCGCTTCTCGTGGGTGATTTAGCGCAAATCTGCCACATCATGATCCTCCAACCACATATGTCGGATAAGGAGCTCATCGATACGCTATACTCATCGAACCTATATTTAGAGCATAATCTCGATGCCAATTTCAAGAAATCAGTGGCAGATATCTCGGTGAAACAGTCGCGTCTTCTCCAGATCAGTCAGCAGAGAAGCAATCTACCTTCCCCACCAATCACGGCAGCCGATCAGTCATTTCTAACATTCAAGTATAAGGAAATTGCGGTGCGCAACTATTTGGTGAATCTTGCAGCTGCAGCGACGACGGCGTACGAGTATAAAATGCGTAGTGATTCCTTGAAGCGTGACCTCCGACGGCTGTCAAACGGCGAACGCAAGAAGCTTTCGAAGGAGGAGAAGAAAGGGTTATGGGATAGTGTACGCATGGACGTGTTCAAGCGGGCAGGACTAGAGGAGTGACGTTCAAAATATGGCAGTTCATAAATCGTAATGTATGGTCGTTGCACTATAAACCTACAAGCGCCACATTCAATAGCCTCTTCTCTTCGCCTTGAGCTTTTTGTAGTGAGCTTTACCTCCACTCTTATTAACCTTCTGGATCTCGGAGTACTTGCGCTTGAAGTACTCGGTCGTGTCATCATCACGCAAAATCTCCTCCGCAAGCGATTTTCCGCGGTTCTTCTTGGCAAGACGTTTAGAGTGCGACTCAGTATTTCCGTGAATGATCGTTCCTGTTTGGAAAAACTTGGGGATTTCCCACTTCTCCTTCTTATAGTGTCTCTTTGGGTCAAGCACACTTCTATTTTTAAGAATCAACAAGTCGCGCTTAAGTTCCGGCGTGAGTTCGGGTTTCTTCATATTGAACCAGTCAGCACCGGAATCAGTTTTCTCATCTTTCTTGACCTTTCGCTGCGAAACCACGGGGTCGTTGATTTTCACCACGAACGACTGTCCAGCTTTCGCGTTTGCGGCTTGCTGCATCGATGCCTCTAGTCCCGACTCGATCTTCGGGAGATTTTCGATCTGTTGTTGAATCTTATCAAACTCACTTTCGTGGCGTTCCCCGCTTTTATTGCTTTTTGTCTCTTCGGCGAGCGCCGAGAAGAGATCTTCTAGAGGGACATCTGCCAATTCAGAGAGGCCGGCATCGCCCATCTCAGAATAATTCAGCAACAGCAAATCAGCTGTAGTGCTTTCTGGAGAAATCTCTTTAACTGTTTCCATTGTATTAATTAGATTCACGAATGTATATCAGGTACTAAATTTTATGATTAGTTTTGATCAGATAGTATAACTGCACATTGATGGCTAAGGATGAGCAGAGCTGCTCGCGATGGGAGCTGTGCAGACTGTATGCACACTAAGAGCTTGTTATGTGCACACTGCGCAGATTGCATTCTGAAAAGAACCTGAAATAAGGATAAATCTGAAATATGACAAGGAAAACAAAATCTCTTATGTGATAGATTTCGAGTTCTTCTTTGTTTTCTTATTTTTTCCACTGAGCGACCTTTCAATAGACATTGTATGGGCATAAGAATCAAGTTCTCAGGCTCGATGTTGTTTCACTTTGTGAAATAGACGATAGGCTAAATTCGGGTCCTGTATCTTTCACAGTCATCCTTTTCAAAAAGTCGCCGCTGCGTCGACATTTGTTTAAATGAAACGAGGATCTGTTTGCGGGGTTAAGATTCCGTAGCCCCAAAATGAGACATCGGATAATCGCGGATTTCAGTAGAAATAGGTGCTCCAACGAATCGTCAGAAAGAATTTGTCGAAACACAATGATAAAAAATAGGCAGCGCCGGATAAAAGGCGATTTTGCGCCGGTGTGAAATCCGACGAGCACGCGCTCGGGCAAATCGCCCTTTCGCGAACAATGGTGATATCGGTGTCTCCCCGCTTTCGAGCCGACTATGCTTCGATCTATGCTGTTTCAGTAGCCGATTGTATTGTTTGTTGATGAGATTGTATGTGTGCAGGGAATTCTACACCGATATCCTCGGCATTCCAGGCTGTGCAAATGTAAAAAGTTGGGGTAATTGCCATCTCAGACAATTCCGGTTCTAGATATGGAGATACAAACACAAGATCCTTTGATAAATCCTCAAATCTTGAATGGAATCCTCAATTACTATTATTCTTCAAATTGTGACTGATGGCTATCTGAAAAAAAGGTAACTGGAAATTTCCAAAAAGTATGGAAGTCTTCATTACCGGAATTCCTCCTGTAGACTGATACAAGGTGATTCTTTGGAGAAAAAGTTACCTGTAAGGCTAATGACTGCCTGAGGCGCGGTTGGGCTCTGAACAATAGAAGCTGTACTTGGGGGTACTGCCGAGCTCGTTTCATGAACGGAGAACACCTCACGATGTATTGAAAAGCATGAAACTGATTAGGCTACTTAAGACCGAGTCTAACGGCCCATTCACACTCTATCGTGTGGTATCATCACAATCTCCATCTTGATGAAAACAACTCTTTTCATTCTCGCTCATCTCTGCCGTGTTTTGGCCTCGATCGTGGCCACCAACGCTGCAACCGAAAATAATGCTTTATCTGAAAGCCCTGAATGTGGTGCTTCTGTGCACGATTTCACACCACCAGTCGTTCTCGATGACGGTGTCACCAAAATGTTGATGTTTGACACCGATGACGACGCCTTATCATACGCCGAATCGGTGTATCTCAATACGTCTACGGTTGTAGATACGCCACTTTTCGCAGTTTCTTCGAAAGTGTTATTGTCTGAATTTGAGTTTACGGAGTTGCCCATTTCAAAGCGGTATTCGTGCCGCAATGCTCCATTGGCTCTCGAATTTACACAAACTCAGGTAGCTCAGCACGGCACGTGGTGGGGCGAATGGAAACCTGCAACAGTATGTTTTTACAATGAATACGGCAAAGGTGGCTCTCGAACGGAGTCTATCCAATCGTGTAGATCGTGGAGCGTGGGTGCGGGCTTCACGGCTGATGTCATGAAGGGACTTGGGTATAGCATTAACTGGGGTGTGACGAAGCAAAATTGTAAGACTGACACCTGGACGTGTGATTTAGGAGATAGTCGCGTGCTTCAGATCTGGAAACAACAAGAGTACGTGTGGGCTGATCAACAGAAACAACGGTGTAAGCGAAAAGGCTTTCGTAAACATGAATGTAAATGTGGTCCGTGGGGCGAGTACATCCATGGCGATATTCCCACCAATAATATCCAGTATGGCTGTTCTACCAACGAGAAGGTTAATTGCGATGCTTTCAAAGGGTAAGTAACGTGAAGTTTGGAATGGCGTCTGAGGATCCTTTCGAGATTTTGCAAGATGTGTTCCTTTTGAGATCCAGTTTGTTTTTAGGTTGTATCGCTTGTTTTTCAAAAATGTTCTCAAGGTTTTTCGGAATAATTGTGGTGGATATTAAATCCCGATTAGGCTGTCAAGAGAATGTCAATCAAAACAATCGAAAAGGATAAGATGAGAAGCTAAGACCTGGAGAAGTGAAAGAACGGACGTTCTCGCCTCACATGAAGTCAGTCCATGACTTGGAACTCTAAACGGCGAGCAAAGTTTCGTTCATTCTTGTGTTCGATTGTTTTCAAGATTGAGCAATACTGGTGCACCCGAGATATTTTTCGTGATTTCCAACCATCTCATGCCCTAAAATCTGCTCCCATTCCATCCGCTAACAAAATGTTATCTAATTCGTCAACTTCGTGCCCTGAACCTACAACCTCGCTGTTCAAGCCGAGTTTTATATTGGCATCGAGCAATGCCTGATTCACCACCCATAATCTTCTCTTTTCAGTCACCGCCTTATCAAGCTGCTTCTTTACGATCTTGTTCATCTTTGTGGCAGTTGCCAAAGCAATTTCTAACGCCTCGTAAGTTTTCTGCAGCGAGCCTTCAGGTAGTGCCAGATCTTGCAGAGCCGCCCGGTTAAAGTCTGCTACGGTCTCACGTGTTTCCTTCTGAAAATACGCTAGCTGAGTATTTTTTCCGATATCGGTTGTTGAAATGAGCTCGCCGTTTTCCTCGGTGTCCTTGTTATCCTTGAGAAAAGCCTTGTACCGTTTTGAGCCCACATCAAATTGTCGCGTCTCGAATGGCTGGTCGAGAATCAGGCCAAGATTATCTTCCTTATCCAGCAAGACTTTGATGAAATTCTGCAGAAACCACCAGGGAACACGAAGCTCATAATCGCGCTCCAAGAGCTCCGCGTACGCGTCTTCAGTAAGCGTGTCTATATTGACGTCTGGAATCGACGAACTGCCCTGGAAATTACGGTGCTTCAAAAGCGTGAGCGCGTCCCGATGCTGATGTAAGTCATGAACGCCTTTAACGTGTTTTGCCAACGCATCCAGACGCGTGAAGTGTTTCTCGCACTCTGGGATGGGACAGAAATATGGCTTTTCGCCAGTGTGCGTGCGACAGTGGGATAGAAGGGCAAAGCGTGACGGCTGGTCGACCGCGTACCGCGAACACCCTTCCCAAAGACACATGTACCGAACAGGAGCTTGGGGAGCTGGCACAGAATTTGGTTGCGCTTGCAGATTGAGGGGCGTTTCCCCCGTCTGGGTCTGGAGGATCTGATTAAGATGCGTATTCGTCACGTGGTTCACAAGCTGTGTGAGGGTAGGGAAGTCTGAGTTTGTGCAACCAATCCATTTACATGCGTACTCTTCGCCCATGAGTCTTTTGATTGGTGAAGATCTGATATCTTGGGACATGATTTGACGAGTGCGATATAACTGTGAAGGGGGATTAAAGTAGTGATTAGTGTATTCGAATTGGAGAGTTCTAGTAACTTCTGTATCAATTGCTGATCGATTTGTATAGTTGTTCTAAAAGAATGTAAGAGAAATTATTCAGATAATTAACGATGAAATGCTTTCTTGATACACGCTGAAGGTGTTCTGAGAACGGCACGCGCACGTAACGACTGGTTCCCATCACGTGATGAGAACAATGTTCAAACAGTCATTTGCCCTTAAAGTTCACTTGCTTATCACGGATTAAAAAATTGAACTGAGTTAGGTTTTGGCATCTTTTGAATCACAAAATCATTTTCATCTCAAGTGATGATCGGTTATATGGCAGGGCAGGGTCTTCATTAGAGAAATCACACTGGCTGCGAAAAGCTAACAGCAGACGCATGTAGATCAAACGCTTGAGGGGTTATTGAGATTTTTTATGCTACTTACGTGAATGAGATTTAAGAAATTGAATCACTCAAGAAAGTTTCATTAAAAAAGGACTTTTCACTGTAATTTGTCGCGTGCCGAAGAGACAAGCGGGCCCTCACTCGCTGTGCGATGATACAATTACAACATTCCTGGAAGCCAGGCGATGGGATTGCGGATGTGATAATATACCTTTGAAACAGCCCATTCTCTCAGCTTTGGTAATTCATCTACGTTTCAAACACCTCACATTTCCTACCTAGGTCACATCAGCAAATTTATCGTCACGCCTAAAATTCATACACTATATTACCTACATCTCACGCACGACCCACCAAGTCCTCGTCCAATCTGGCCGCAGGGTTCGTTTCTATAAAGTCCAACGACACCTTGTGGCCCAACAACTCTCTGATATTGGAGACACCGTACTTGATCATGGTTGGTCTCTCCAACGAAAGACCCCATCCTAAAACACGCAAGTTGCGGGGCAAGCCCATAGGCTCCAACATCTCTGGTCTGAACATGCCGGAGTTTCCGATCTCAACCCATTTGCCGAGCCCCTTGTGGTAGGCGAAAATCTCCATCGATGGCTCAGTGTAAGGGTTGTACGCGGCCTTGAACCGTAAACCGTCAACACCCATTTTCGAGAAGAAGTCCTCCATGAAACCAATAAGATCACCCAAGGTGATGTCGTAGCCGGCAAGGACACCCTCGACCTGGTGGAATTCAGCTAAGTGGGTGGCGTCAACGGCCTCGTTACGGAAAACTCTGTCGATGGAAAACAATCTAGTGGGTTTAGGGTCTTCAGCGAGTTTCTTCAACATCGCCGCGGAAATCGCAGTGGTGTGTGTTCTCAATACCATTCTGAGGGACTCATCCTCTTTCCATGGATATCTGTAACCAATCAGGCCGAATTTTCCTTGCTGGTGAACGGCCTTGATGTCTTCTATGTATTGCAGATCCTCAGGCTTCTTCGCAACCGCTGGGTCCTTCAAGTAAAAAGTATCCTGCAAGTCTCTGGCCGGGTGCTGCTGAGGCACAAACAATGCGTCGAAGTTCCAGAATCCCGACTCGACGTATTGGTTGGCGGGCATTTCGGTGAAGCCCATGGCGAAGAAAATCTGGCGAAATTCTTCACGGACCTTCATCAATGGGTGTAAGGCACCCGAGGAAGGGTAAACACCCTCGGAATTGAAGTTGTATGGCTTGAACTGTGCGTCTTTCCACGACCCAGACGCCACCATCTCGGCAGTGATATCGGTCTCGTAGTTCGTGATGGTCAACGCGAATTTCTCCGCTTTGGTCACGTTGTATCCGACGATCTTCGTCAAAGTCACCAATTTACGTTTCTTCAATTCGGCGATCTCTTTCTTGTCATCCAAACCACCGGTCTTCTTGATTTGTGCAAGCTGGTCTACCACTACATCGGCGGGCAATTCCTGCACCTTGGCCACCAACTTATCGCCATCTTTAGCAATCCAGCCGTTTTTGAAGGCCTTACCTTGGCCCAATTTACCGACAGCGCCCAATTTGGCGTTCACGTCGGCGATCTTAAGGCCATCGAGCGATTTCAAGACCTCGTCCAAAAGACGCATCTCGTGCGAACCAGAGGAGAGAAACTCTTCGGCTTCCTTTGTCAATACCCAGAAGTCACTTTCAAGTTTCTTGAACTGGATCATCTCCTTGGCCCATAGCGAGGTCAACGAGGCCTGTAAAATATTGACATCGATCGACTTGAACTCGTCGTGGTCCAAGGTATTGGAAATCTCGCCGTGCGCGTCGACGAACTTAAGAATCTGCAACGACAAGTCCGACATCTTTTTGGTCCTTTTATAATTTTTAGGAGTTAATTAAAGTCCAAAATGCCTGGTCGCTTACCTGATTTATTAGATCAATACGGAATCTCGATTGGGCCACGCTAGTGAGAGTGCGACTAGCCGCAGAGAAGTTTTTCAGCCGGGATCTGAATTACGCGCGAACAGCATAAATACGTTTTGCTAGAAGGGTAAATTTCAGCACGATCATTTTTTGTGGTAGGAATGACTCAAAGAAACAAGATAAAATCAAAACTCCTGGTGTTTCGCTGGATTATCAAAAATGAAAAGTATTGCGCATCTAATTTCTTGTATCAATTTCATTCTGCGCTACCTTTCGCGGGAGAAATTTGCCTGCGAGATGTGACCACGGTATCCGACGTCGGGCAATTCCATTCGAGAAGCTTCTCGAGATGTTCGGTTGAATCTTTCCGTGGCGATTCTTCGTCTCTGCGAGTCGCCGATTTGTCGTACGCAGAAATATCTTGAATACTACGGGAGCATGTGATAATTTGATGCATGTCCAGTTAGCCTTTCACCGCTAAGACTCATAAAGTTGAAATTTTGAAATTCTAGTTTGATAGACTTCAATCATATAAAGTGAAATGAATCGCAGCGCCATGACACGACCGATTACGAGGCTGGCGTTCCTTCGCCTTATTGCATCGCCAATCTGTGTGACTCCAAATGGACTGACGAATGCAAGTCATTTTATTCTTCTCAGCCAATATGTAGTTAAATTCGATAACAATACCTATAAGTTGCAGATACGACATGTGTCGTTCCAAATGCAATTTCGTATTCCTTTCGTCTCGCTCAAAAGAAGAGTCACTACCGAAATAGACACAACATAATTAGTGACGCACGTTCAATTTTCAAGAAGGTGGAGATCGAGTATTTTGACATCACTGACCATCGGATTTTTACTTCATGGAGAAGAATCTCGAAAAAGAAGTAACAGGGACTAGATATAATAATCGTAAGCATTGTCGGCACTTGTGGAATTTGCAGTGCAACGTTGCGGAACAAAAGATTTCTTCTTTGCTCTTAGCATATAGGCATGTACTTCCGCTCCTCGCTTCTTTCCGATGATCTTCCGTACTTTTTCTAAATGTTACTCCGAACGATTTGTATAATTGTGTTTCTTACTTCGGTGCTCTCCGCATGGAATAATTATCGTCAGCTTGCTCACGAAGATTGCATGCATCGCCGAGGTGTGGTCATGTCTGAATGTGCTACTATAGTTGCTCGAGATAGAATTGCAAAATTTCAAAACCGGCTTCTTTCATTTATTGTATCGTCTGACTTCGATCACAAGAAGTTTGACTCTCAGTATATGGAGTTGAGTGATGCTTTTGACCAAATCGAGTACTGGATCGAGACAGCAGTCCCACATGATCAAACATTAATGGACCAGCTCAGTGCTGCTCGCACCTTGTTCAGAGTATTACGAAAAGAAGCAGTGGCATTACAAATTTACAATTTCACCGACGAATTGCATTGTAAAGTAAGAGACGTTTTGATAAAACTCAACATTCGGCTTCTGGTACTCCCTTCTCTTGTCGGAGATGTGATAAGTAGAGACCTAAGGGAACATACACGTACGGCTATTGAGCGATTATTTCAATGGCGACGGTTCCGTGGATATGTAAGGGGCTCAACTCGTAAGTTTCGAGAAATGTTCGATGCGCAGCTTCGGTTAGCGAATGAAACTCTCGATTTATTGGAGGCTCTTGTACCCGGACTTGCTAGTGGTGAGCTAAGATAGCCAGAATCTTCGAGAAGAATCATTTTATAAACTGACCTTTTACTAAGGGAAGAGGTAGAAACCATCGTAACTGGCCTCGATTTTGCACATTGGAATGGGGCTAACTAGCTTTGGAATCGAGATATGAATGGATCCTGGACGGAAATAGTTGCAAAATGAACATGATGCAAAAATATTTAACTTCATCTCAGCTGGTGCCGAGAAAAGTAAAAGCCTTACCTTCTTGCCTTGTTGTGAAATCTGATCTATAACATTAGAAACTGGTAGATCAAACCAAGACCAATGGTATAGAAGTGAGTTCAAATCCGGATCTCTATGCTGATTCTATTTTTTCCGAAGTCTTGAAAATCTGAGTCCCTCTCAAATTGGGCTGTTTCAATGACAAAGAGTCATGTGTGCTCCTAGCCTTCCTCTTGCGTAGGCAAGTGATCGTCTCAGCGCCTATCAGGCAATTGCCTTGCTCTTGTACATTATACGACTTGAAGGATTACGAAAGCTGTGTAGTCTGATACGAATTCCATAAGAATTGAATATTTTTACTCGCTGATTTTATATCAAGAGCAATGAACCTACAGTTCTCATGTAGCTCGCACCAATAAGCAATTCGAGGCATTGTGAGAAAATTATATTGTATGGACTTATAGTGGAGCCAGAAATCTTTGAAACAGCATACAAGTCTACCTGAATAGGACGTAAGCAATCTTGAGAAGAGAAACTATCCTTGGTCTTTTCTCAACAGCTCTATGAGTTCCAAATTTAGCCAGCGCCAAGCCGCAACAGCAACTCGTGCGGAGTACAGCAGTGCTCACGTGACCAGGGCAACGAGGTGCATCGATGCAATCTATGGTAATCGAATATTTTTGAAAAAAGGAGCAAGTGTTTTACCAGAAAAGTGACTGCTAATTTTCAAGCTCATTCTGTTTTCTGACAATAAAGCCCCCTTTTTCTCAACATTGCTGTCACGCAAAGGTTAAAATATCAAAGGCTTGAGTCAATACTGCATGTGCTCCACGTTACTCTGGTCAAGGTGCTGTCTTATGTGCACACGTTACTTCATTGCTACCTCTCCGGGTGACCATGCGGCTAAGCCATTGACAAACATTTACCTATATAAAGCAGGCGTATATCTTGTTCCTGAGCAATGACGCTTTTGTCATCAATAGACACATAGATTCAAGGCAATTCCTCTCTGATTTGCTTCAATTGACATTCACACAAAAAATTTTCATCACATCAAATATTAGGAACAATGGGTGTTTGCGGAGACATTTTTAAGATCATTGTTGCGGTTATCTTGCCGCCATTGGGTGTGTTTTTCGAGGTCGGATGCTCGGGAGCATTCTGGTTGAACGTTCTTTTGACAATCCTTGGGTACATTCCAGGTATCATCCATGCACTTTACATTATCTTGACCCGATAGACGGTTGAGGCATGGTCATAAATACGCTTTATTATAATAGATAGCTAACAAATTTTCGTTTCTGATGTAGTCTGAGCAATAAGGTTTCTATGTAGTTCACCAGATACATGCTCAAACAGTCTAAACCTTCGAATCACCGTTAGATTCGTAGACTTTCAAACCCTCTAATCACCATCGGTCTCACAAATCTCTGGTGTTCATGAACGCGTAACGCGTTTAGAAGTTGATTGGCTTACCGAATGTGTCAGCGGCGGCCTCCTTGAATGCCTCAGACAAGGTTGGGTGGGCGTGACAAGTTCTGGCGATGTCCTCAGTCGAAGCACCGTACTCCAAGGCCAAGCCGGCCTCACCAATCATCTCACCGGCGTTAGGACCGATAATGTGAACACCCAACACTCTCTGGGTCTCGGAGTCAGCAAGGAACTTCACGAAACCGTCGGTGTCGAGGTTGGTCTTGGCTCTCGAGTTGGCAATGAAGGGGAATTTACCGATGTTGTACTTGATACCGGCCTCCTTCAACTGCTGCTCGTTGGCACCAACCCAAGCAACCTCAGGGTGGGTGTACATGACAGATGGAATGTTGCCGTAGTTGACGTGACCGTGGCCGCTCACCATGTACTCGGCAGCGGCGATACCCTCCTCCTCGGCCTTGTGAGCCAACATAGCACCGAAAGTAACGTCACCAATGACTCTGATGTGAGGCTTCGCGGTCTTGAACTCGGAGTCAATCACCAAACGGCCCTTGTCATCCTGCTCCAAGCCAACGGCCTCGAAGTTCAAGCCCTTGGTGTATGGACGTCTACCGATAGCCACCAACAAAACGTCGGCGTCGATGTCCTCGGTCTTACCGCTCTTGACATCCTCAATGCCAACCTTGACGTTGTCACCCTCACGGACACCCTTGGTGACCTTCGTGTTCAACTTGAACTTAAGACCCTGCTTGGCCAACAATCTCTGGGTGGTCTTAGCAACCTCAGCGTCCATACCGGCACCAATCGAGCCCTGGAACTCGATGACGGTGACCTCGGATCCCAAACGGGACCAGACGGAGGCCATCTCCAAACCGATGATACCACCACCGATGATAGCCATCTTCTTTGGCACCTCCTTCAAGGCCAAGGCACCAGTAGAAGAGACAATACGCTCCTCATCGATCTCGATACCAGGGAATGGAGTAGGTTCAGAACCGGTGGCAATGGTGATGTTGTCACCAGTGACCTGGTACTCCTCGCCATCGAGGCCCTTAACGTTGATCGTCTTGTCGTCAACGAAGGAACCGTGACCCTTCAAGTAGGTGACACCGTTTTTCTTGAAAAGACCCTCGATACCAGAGGTCAAGCCAGTGACGGCCTTCTCCTTGGCAGCCTGCAACTTGGACACGTCGATCTTGACGTCACCCAGAATCTCAATACCTCTGTTCTTGGAGTCGTGCTTGATCTGGTGGTACAAGTGCGAGTTGTTCAAAAGAGCCTTGGATGGAATACAGCCAACGTTAAGACAAGTACCACCCAAAGTACCTCTGGACTCAATACACGCGGTTTTGACACCAAGCTGGGCCAACTTGATCGCGTGCACGTAGCCGCCGGGACCACCACCAATGACCACAGCGCCGTAGTGGCCGGCCTTCGAGGAGTTGAAACGGACAAAGTTTCTGATGTTAGATCTCAACATTTTTGTAAGTTTACGCGAATGTAGATGTGTTAAAGTAAACCGAGATCTGATGCAACGGCAAACACTGAGCGGTGGTTTTTTCTGGCCCGGGGGCACTCCGGGTACGTGGGCGCGCGCCTGCACGGACCAGCAGGGTCCGTTGCTATAGGTGGGAAAGTTAAGAAGGCACAATTTGAATATAGTACAAAAAATCGGGAGCGGGTAATGCGATTGTCATCTCTGGAATTATATGAACTTTCATGTGAGTTTCAAAATCTGGCTTCTTTGGTTGCATTGAAAGTTCCTGATAATAATTGAACAAGGACATCGCGCGGTGCTTAAAGTGCGAGACTGGCCCGGTGCCGTGTAGTGGACTGCATAGATCCATTAATGAATTTATAGAATTGACCTGGCTTCGATATAAAGATAAGTGGAAAAATTACCGCCACTCTTCCTTGCAGATAAACTATCACTGCTTGCCTCTCATAGTCAAGGTCTCAGCAAGTAGAGTATTTGAGATGTACGGGAGCGAAACAAGTACCCCATTATGATACCCAAATATTCATCCAAATCGTGGAAGTTGCTCATCAAAATTTAATATGATTCGAATTTCATAGAAGTATCTAAAAGAGAAAAAAAACTCTAAGCTTTTCATCTGCAATTATTTATTTCGAGTTCTGTAGTGAAATTTTGCATAATCTATCCAAAATTAGGAACAGCTTGCGACACTATACATCCTAAAACTTGTTGTCAAAGAAAAAAATTCAAAAATTTAAAAAATCTATCAAGATATGAGTACAGCGCTCGTAAGTCTGGTGCAAAGGAGTTCTTAATTTGAGCATTGTTGAAAAAGATTGACTTACCTCTATTTTATTCAATTGACACATTTTTGCGATGACGTAGACGAGATGCGACACCGCACTGCATCCCGATTTTTCCCGGGATAGCTTCTTGACTCCCTCCTGAATTTGCAGCCAACTACGTCGATACGCTAACGCTGAAAGGAATGAAACAGCTATGCATACTTTTGGGTACATGTTCCGTAATTTTCAGCAAACTTTGCTCACTCCCATTTTTTGCTTTTTATCATTGCTGGTGACTTTCGGAAATCCGTAAATCCTTAAGAGATTGTAAATTGTTCTATTTATCTATAACGATTGTTCTATAAAAGTTTTTATGCAATCCAAGATGACAAAAATGCCCCCTTCCATCTCGCTCTAATTTTGCTTTTGCAAATACTTCAAATCTGCAGCTCCAATATCATTAGTGTCCTTTTTCAACTCCTCCACGTACTGCTGCATCAATTGACAAATTTTCTTTTGGTCAAGCTCAAACGCTTTCCAAAACTCCGCGTCTGTCAATCCCTCGCACGTGCTCCATGCATTGATAGCCTGGAAACGCAACTCCCAGTCGGCGGTACCAATAAATTCGTCGTACTCACCAATTTTTCTAATGTATCTGTCGTGGTAATCGTAGCGCGCTTTGGTTGATTTCTCATTAAAAATCGAATTAATTTTCGGCGAATGTACATGTAGGAAAAGAGCCGCTGGCCGATGAATGTCGCCATTTTCAGAAAAAAACTTTTTCATCAATTCCAGAGTATACTCTCCGTTTTGAAATGGGTTGAGACGCGTATCGAGATTTTGCGTCGCTAACCACTGTCTCCACGCTTTCTTGAAAGTGTATGCTGCTACAGGATCCTGTTGAATCATAGTAGACTCGTCGAAATAAGTCTCGTCAGAATTGTATTTTTTGCGGTCAAGGCCACTGAATTTCAACGGCCAATCCGTGAGGTAGTACTTCTCGTTCATCACGTGTAACGCGGGCACAAACGTCTCGCGGTCCCCTGATCCAAATACGCCTTGGTAAAGCAATGGATAGTAAAAGGAGTCCCCGTGAACATTGTAGTATAATGTGAGAAGCAAACTGCGGAACCGCTCTGTTTTCGAAAAAACGAGCTGGCCCGACTCAACGCTGGTGAAGGGTGGGATGCCGTCTAGATCGTGAAAAAGTACGTCCGAGTTCTTGTCACGCGCGATGTAATCGGCGAACTTCTCGTGGTTATGAAGCCCATCTCTCCTGACCACTTCTCCGCCATACAATCTCGCAATATCGTAAAAGAGCGGGGACGTTCCCTTATGCCAATTGTCGGGCCAGAGAATAAATCGCGTCTCTAAGAAGGGCTCGCTGAGGAAAAGCAGGTCGGGATTCTGGATCGGGAAATTATCGGAGTCGAGATAGATTGTGTTATCGAATGACGAAAGAACAAGAGCTATCGCCTTCATTGGAAAGCCTTCCTTGAATCTACTATAAATATCCAGGCCCAAAATATCCTCAATCACCATACACTTGGCGTTGAATTTCGGAAGCGTGATTTCACACAACTGTGTCGTATAATCGTCTTTTGAATCGAGAAATAGCTCGATCGGCAATTCAGAACCTAGTTCACGAAGTTGGACCACTACATTGAGCGCACCAATGGCATGTTTCCGGGCCGCAGCAAGCAAAATGCCATCGCCCGAAGAGACTTCTAGTGGAGGTACATTGAGCGAGCGAACGTAAGCTACAAAAGCATCGTGTTTTTTCTGTAAGTCTTCGAAGTCTTCCTGTCTAAGTCGGGTGCGTCTTTCCGTCAAATGTTTACGGCTCTTTATTGGTGCTGCCACTTCCGAGAGCCCGTTCAGAGGAACGGTTTTGCCTTTAGCCTGAACAGACTTCCCACTGGGAGCATAATCATCGAGTACGGCAGAGAAAATGTGCTGAAAGTATTTCCTTCTGTCAAATGCAAGCGAGTCCATACCTTCAACTTTTTCCCGGAGCGATTCATCTGTCGTGTCTTTGAGAAACTCTTTAAGAAGGGTATTTTTCAACTGCTGCTCATGTTCCTGAAGATATTCTGCACGCAACTGATCCTCGATCTTATACGATTTCAAGTCCTGAGTGAAATGGGCTTCGGTGGCTTCTTTCTTCAAGGTATCGACGACTTCGTCTTTCAAAGTTTCCTTGTACTCCTCGGTGTACTTAGTGCGCACTTCGTCCTCGACATTTCTCAAGAAATCACCGTTAGGCGTTCGGAGTTGCTGCGTGATGAAATCTTTTAAATCTCCTTTGGAAAGTGGTGCGTCCTGTTTCTCTTCGATCGCAGATTTGAGAGAAGGATGCTCCTCCGCCCACTGGGCACTGATCACGTAATACTCGGAGGAAAGATCCACTTTCCAAATAGGATCGGTGAAATCTGTGAGGTCCAGTAAGTTGACGAATTTGGCCGACGATAGCACATATATAAAGACGATTGTTAGGAGGAGCGCCGTTGCTATGAGACTCGCCTTGAGGTTTCGAGCGGGCATAATCGGAAGTCGGATGAATGTGGATATATGAGGGCTATGAAATGTGTCTCTTAGAATGGAAATTTTTCAAGTGAGCAAGGCGAAATAGAGTGGGAAACTGAGTTATTATGGATGATGAGGGAAATCCCCACCCACACCAACGAGAATGTCTTTAAAGCCCATTTGCTCCTGCGCGTCCGGCGACAGATTCGGGAATCTGCGGTACACAGCTGCAGTTAAAAATGCCGCCGTGCGTCAAGGCACACGCCCAGCGACCGCGACCGGCCCAAGGCTTAGACAGCAATAAAGTGATAAACCTGTGTCGGCATTTGATTTGAAAGGGAAAATGTATCAACGGGTCGGAGAGGGAGATGTATGTTTGACGCTCTATTATGTAGTTGCTTGGCCGAGAACAATAGGCTAAAATTATTTCTTTATGGGTCGCGCGTGCACACCGCACTGTACGCGTTTTTACGAGATCTGGAAATTGTGGACTGACATGAAAGATATCCGAAAACGGCAACATTTAAAGGAGCGAAAAAAATTATTCCATTCATTTCGGCTCATTAACTGATAGGGAGCAAAAATTTGAAGTAGCATGCTCTGAACAATTTTATAGCATCAACCCCAAACGTGGCTCCATGTCATTTTCATTTGTGAGCAAGAGAATTCTTCTTAAATTTATGGCCACGCATCAACTACTCAGAAGATTGCTTGACTGTGATAAGATCGAGGCTGCTTTAAGCTATAATGAAGCCTTTTTTGGTTGGCATCGAAAAAAGATAATCTCTTGCAGGAGTCTGTGACGTAAAGCTTGATGAAGAAAAGATAATTCTCATTTTCCTCACCTTCACATCTCATTCACCAGGGCACTCTTTCATTTAACTTGATCAATTGCGTTCACGACCGTATTTCAATCTCCACTCTAGATTTTGCATTCTACTAAATCTATACACACTTACTTCTTTGCACGACCACACTCATTGAGCCCATAAATTCCCAAAATGTACGCCATACGCGTCACCACCAAATCTACTGCCATTTGGATCGAGTCCTTTGCCAAGTCTACCTTTGAGCCATCGATCTCCTGCCAGTTCACTGGAATTTCACCAATAGGTATTTTCTGGAGCTCGGCTAAAAGCAAGATTTCTACGTCAAAGATCCATCTTTCAGTATGCATGTGCGGAAAGATCATTCTGGCTGCCTCTTGGTTGAACATTTTGAAACCACATTGAGTGTCGTTGACCGTCCTTATGCCGAAAACGTACACCAACACATGAAGTCCATACATTAGGAAATTGCGAATAAATGAACGCTTTACCACCGCATCGGTGTTTATCATATGAGCACGTGATCCAATGGCCACACGAGGGCCGGAGCCTTGCTCGTTCATATGTGAAATCAACTTGGACACATCACCAAACTGAGTAGCACCATCGGCATCGGCGAAAAGCAATAATCTACCTGACCCATGCAAAATTCCATGGGTAACAGCACCACCTTTACCTCTATTAACGCTTAGCGTAACGACCTTAAGTACGTGTGGAGGGAGCTGCAATCGCGTGGCCTCGGCAATTGCAAATTCGCCGGTGCCGTCCTGACTCGCATCGTCCACGATCAAAATCTCATATCTACCTTTATAATTGGTCTCCAAATACTCTACTGCCTCGTCAAGCATTTTCGTCAAACGGGATGTCTCGTTGTAACTGGGCACGACCACCGAAAGCTCGATTTCCGCAGTAAGCTCTGGATCCCGCTTATGGGTACACGACGGCCGCGGCGGAAGTTCGTGAACATTACCCTGGCCATCATTGGTGGCGTATTTAGTCTCTGAAGCTGTTTCGACTCGCGGAGAGTGTTTTAAAAACAGCAACATTCCATAGAGGATCGCTAGAAGAGTGGCCGCTAGAGACGCGACAAAAGACAATGAAAGTGGCATTGCGTGTGTGAGTGTTTAAAAGGTTGTGTGGTATGTTTGAGATGTTTCAGAATACTTCCGAGATGAGAATTAGACCAGCCTTCGAAAAGTGTGATATAGTTTCTTTTTCGGGGCCGTCCAAGCGCCGCGTGTCTGTGAAATTTCGTTTCGCCCTTTCGTGTGTCGCTGTCCGTGCATTCGGTGTGCATAGAGTCACCTTCAATTATTTGATATTTGATTTTTCAGTCTCAGCAATAGATATATCAGTTCGTATATCAAGTAGATAGTTGAATTTTAACTGGATCTGCTCAAATGGCTTCAAAACTAATAATAAATCAATAATTCCTTTGGAGTTCCGGAAATGATGCAAGAGTTTCTGTTTTCGATTGAAATCCTGATTCAGGGCCTATCACTGCACGCGAGACAACGCCGCGCCTCGAAAATGTCACACGTGTCTGGCGCGCACAATGACTTGGTCCAACTGATCAATTTACTTTAATCGTCAACCAAAAAGTCTATTCACTGAATTTATTTAAATAATAAGAAAAAAACTACTTCATGAATTTTGTTGAGAAACGTTCATCTGTCACAAATCCTACAATTCTAATTAGTGAAGACATGCTTTATTTGTCAGCTTATGTCCGTGAGGTGCGCCGTACGGCACTGAATAATTGAATGAGCTGTATGTGGTGCCATGTATGTGGTGCCATAAATGATACAAAGTTCGAGTTTATTAAGTTATTATAACTTTATTCCCTTGAGGGATAGCGGTAATGGTGAATTTTACTAGACCTCTCGCTCCTCAATTAGCGTCAATCATTACCCAGTACATACATTATTTCTCCATTGTGTTTCGCCCTAATCTGCGCGTCCAACCAAATCTCGTAAGCATTCCACGTACCAGTATCTAAAAGTTCAGTAAAATCGCCCACAACTCCATTATTCAAGTCTATGACTTTGATGTTTACTTCAGTAGAAGTCTCGTTATAGTAATTACTCGAATACTCCATGTAGGTGTCGCCCTGATTAAGCGAGCTCAATTGCAACTGGAGAGTGGCAGAGAATAGCTCCAAAAACTTCATAGTGGTTCTTTTGCACTGTTTGGTAAATTAGAACTTTTTGTGGCTATTTATAAATGCAATCAGCGATAGAAAGTGCCATCTAAAAAGCGAAGAATGAATTGGAGCCTCAGGTACCGAGTGATTATTGATTGAGCTGTAATTATGTCGGGCGATCAGTGATACAAAATGTGAGTTTTATAACTCATGGTAAATTATCACCTTTACCCCTTTAGTGACAATAGCAAGCATATTTATAGTGCGCCGTGACAGCGCGGGGGCTCCGGTGACAGCGTGGGGGCTCCGGAGATAAGAGTGCGACTACAGAGATAAGGCTTGTACTGTACCTTACAGGTTACGAGCCGATTTTTGTAGCGTTGATCATTATATTCTATCCACTGAGCTTATAAAGCTAAATTGAAATTGCCGCGACTCGATCGTGTCTTACAACTGGCATACGCTGCCAAACCGAGCTTCAGAAAAATAGTCTATTGCCCGATGCAGGAAAGTATGTCCGAATAATCAAGCAGATGCAAATTTAGTGACCCGATTATTAAGACATCTCGCGTTGTTCAAGAAAATCTCGACGAGCTCCTCAAACCGAATGGTATCGGAACCGTCCCTGATCCGGTCGAAACCACGGAAAATTTGAAACGTATCGATTTCAAGCTCAAGTTCATAAGACTTGTCGTGTTCGACAACATTTCTGCCTGCTTTGTTCTTCATCGTACGCGGAGACAGAACCTCAGTGAAGTCGAATCGGGTGACGGTCGGAGCATGTGAATACAGTGCACGTTTCTTACCGCGTTGCAACGATGGTTTATTTTTCTTCATCATTGGCTCAATGCTCTCTTCTGGAACGGGGAATTCAATCGAAAGTGAAAGCCGGAGATCAAACATCGACGAGGGATTATGAATGTAAAGATCAGATAGGCGTCTTTTGGAGATTGCCACGTACCGCGGCGGATTGAGCTGATTGTCCTTGGAGATGCGGATTTTCTGCGGTTTCTCGTTTCTTTCGGTGATCAGATAAAAGTAATCAGTATTGTTGGATTCCGTTAGTGAAAACTTACGACGGGGTTTTGTGGGGTCTTTGCGCGCAATTTCCACATACGATTTCTCCAACTCCTCGAGAAAATTCTTCATTTCGTTCCATCCCACCTCATGAACACCCATTTCGAATCGAGTATTCGACGTGTTGGTAAATATACACTCTGTCGAAACGCCGATATCAATCCTCGAACCGGTCTCCTTAAGCACGATAGTACCGAATTTCAACTCTAGTTCGACGTGTTGCCTATTTTCGAGCAGTATTTCAACAAAATTTGCATAAAGCCACTCGGCAATAGTACGAACAGTAGACTGTGGTGGAATAATTCCAGTGATCAGGCACTCGAGATCCGTCAGGACCATGGATTCGTGGTTGAATACTGGTTTCAGGGACAACGATGCAGGATTTGACGGTTGACTGGCGAAAGGTAAGCCCATAGGTTTGTCGATATTGCCGTTACCTCCCATTTGAGAAGGCGGGATCCATGGTTGTGCCCAGATTGGGGGCTCGGCGTACCGTATCGGCTTCTTTTTCTGATTCTTCAATCGGCTGATTTTCTCCAACTCTCCCTTCAAGTAATCACTACGAGATGTGTTTGAAGAAGATGCAGAGCTAGAAGGTTTCTCTGACTTCACGGAACTTTTACTTTTTTCCACTTCCTCAGATTCTTTAGATGTTGCTTTCGGCAGCATAGAACCCAGTTTTTTTTCCTTAGATTCCTGTTTTTTATCCTCTTTTTCCAAAGATTCCTTCAAACTAGCCTCAGCCAACTCTCGGTCTATATTTGCAGCATCTGCATCCATATCGTCATCGTCGTCCGTATTTATCGAGAAAGACCCGTTTTTGCCAGGAATCTCTGAGCTGCGCAGCACCTGTGACTCATTGCTGTCATGACGTGAAGCTACTATTCTCTCACCGTTACCCGGAGCATCATTAAGCAAATTATTTATAGACAGGCGGTGATTGAGGTCCGGCAAAGATGGTCTAGAGCTTCTTCTAGAATCGGTATCGTCTCTATCCGCGACGCTACCTTTCAGCGTGTTCGCCACGTCATCAGGTGGCGAGTCGCCATTAAGAATTGAACCCACATTCATTATCAGTGATTGTTATAGAGATTGACTGGGTTCGTGGAAAAAATTCGTGATGTATTGATTTGTTGATTGTGGTTTATTGCAATTTGGAATCGATGGGTGGTGACGTTTCGAGCGCGAAGTCGCAGCGGCTGAGACCAAAGGCGGCCATACTGGATGTTTCTCTTGCAGATTAAGATTCTCAACTAATGTGCAAATAAGGAGATTTAAACATTTGTTTTGTTTTTCTCGATTTGATACTAATTTGAAATTTCCGACTTACTGTCATCTCAAATTCAAGTGCGTCAGCTGACGTCAAACACAACAGCGAAATTGTGAAGCACTCGATCGATTTTTTGGACAGGAAGTTTCTAGTTCCCATCCTTTTTATTAAGGCCTCATAGACACTTTGAAGAAATTGGATATATCTCGGCTTGTGATTCTACATAGCCCTTGACATATGGGAGGGCCTCGATGATCGGCTAATTCTTCAATTGGGCAGCCCGTCAGACGGGGAACTTGACTGTCGCTCACTTAAAAAGACTAAATTCTGCAGAAAATCACAAACTCAATAATACACAAAAGGATCACAGCTCGAAATTAGCTTCTCCTATTTCTGGCCACTAGATCTTTGCCTTCACCTGTTCATTGCAATGCGTGACTTCAGATGCCTAAATTACGGCGTAACCGAGCTTGTACTGCATCAATGAACTCTTCAGTGGTGACATATGAGCTTCGTCCGGTCTTTCCTTGCGACAAAGCCAAATCTTTCGTCATGATCCCATCTCTGGCCACGGTATCAAGCACCGCCTTCTCCAAATTCTCGCCGAACTTCACCACTTCAGGAGTGTTGTCCAATGTGCCCCTTTGAATCAAACCTCTGGTCCATGCAAATATCGAGGCTATGGAATTTGTTGAAGTTTCTTTTCCCTGCTGATGTTGCCTATAATGCCTGGTTACAGTTCCATGTGCAGCCTCTGCCTCAAAGGCCTTGCCATCGGGTGTCATAAGCACTGAAGTCATGAGTCCGAGCGACCCAAATCCCTGTGCAACAATATCGGACTGCACATCGCCGTCATAATTCTTCATTGCAATTATGTAGCCGCCACGTGACTTGAGCATTTGTGCTACCATATCATCAATTAATCTGTGCTCATACCAAATGCCGGCTTTCTCGAATTCACGACGATACTTTGTCTTGTAAATCTCCTCGAAAATATCTTTGAACCGACCATCGTACCGCTTTAGGATGGTGTTTTTTGTCAGTGAAAAAAGATTGATCTTTCTCGTCAAGGCAAACTTGAAAGAGGATTCAGCGAAGTCCCTGATTGACGCGTCGGTATTATACATCGCCAACCCCACGCCCGGGCCCTGATAATTGTATACCGGAAACACCTCCTCAGGACCTCCATCTGCTGGTTTAAATACTAAAGATAATTTTCCTGCTTTGGGAATGACTAAGTCGGTGGCTTTATATTGATCTCCAAACGCATGTCTACCGATGATGATGGGCTTTTCCCATTGAGGGACAATCCGGGGGATATTATCGATTACAATGGGTTCCCTGAATACGGTGCCTCCCAAAATATTGCGAAGCGTTCCGTTAGGAGAAAGCCACATTTTCTTTAAATTATACTCTTTGACTCGAGCCTCATCCGGCGTGATGGTAGCGCATTTAATCCCAACGCCATATTTCAAAATTGCTTGCGCGGCATCAATTGTGACCTGATCCTCTGTTTGGTCTCGGAACTGAATACCCAAATCGAAGTATTTGAGCTCCACATCTAGAAATGGGAAAATGAGCTTATCCTTGATGAACTGCCAAATAATTCGCGTCATCTCATCGCCGTCCATATCCACTATGGGTGTTTTGACCGTGATCTTCGCAGCCATCGTAGCGTAATTAGTGATCAGAAGGGTTATTGATTATAAAAAACTTTTGAAATTTGAAATAATTGATGATACTTAGATTTCAGTTTATGATTGGAAACTTAGTTGAAACTCTGTTGACTTTGCGGAGATTGCGACTTAAGTACACTGACCTACCCCACGAATCTCCGATTTGGGTAAAGGACTCGCGGGGACCCTCGGTATGGCGTGCATATAGAAGGGATTTTGGCCGGTGGCTGACCCTTTAAGAGAGCACCCGCGACATGCTTGCAAATGTGTAATTTGATTGGATAAGTGGACATTATTTTGTTTTTGGTCCGGATTTCACCAACGAATTATTCTTGCTCCCTCTCGGTGGTAGACTGTTAGCGACGCGGTAATGTTTTCGCTGATGACTTATGTCTCATGCGAAAATGGCATTATTAGCACCCCGAGCTTCAACTATCCTCTCGTCATCAAAACATTCTATATATGATTTATTCCATAAAGATCGTCTAGAAAAGGCGATCGATTCTCCAATCGTCCGTGGTTATGACATGGCTTTCGATTGCAATTCATATGTCAGTATGGCTTGATTTTTCTCGTTGCAGCAGAAGAGAAGAATTGCTTCCCGGAGTATTCAAAAATAATACTTATTTAAACCGCATCAGTTTTACGGAAGAATACCTGAAATGAAAGAGAAAAATTGCCTATTGCAAACATTGCGCTATGTAAAGTATATGCATGCATGTAATATTCCCATTTTTCATCTCTTGCTCCGTTAAAGATATAAAAGAGTTTACGCCAAGCAGCAGAAGTTTGTTCGGGTGAAGAAAATTTTTTCGTAAAAGCCATTTTTAATTCACCATTGAAAATTTCATCCCAGTCAATTCCAATCTTGGAAAATATGTGCAGGTCCATAGGGCTAGATACTCATCAAGATGGACAACCCCCGAGCTGCACAAGCTTGAAATGTTTTTCGAAACCTATCACTGACATTTTATTGATGAGAATCTATTCAATTTATGAAAGCAAAATTCCATGATCGGCTAAGAAAGATGAATTTTCATTTATCGAAACGGGCTACATGCAGAGCCCTAAGAACTGTTACCCGCACCGCCGATGCGGTCCTATAAGAGAATTTTTTCCTGTCTAGTTCCCTCTCGCCAGATAGTAACATTATTGCATTTAGCAACATCAAAGTGTATGTGACCCATCAATATGTTTGTGATGATAACCTAACTCAGCTCACTCAGAGTATTCACGATGCTGATAAACTTTCCTAATCCAACTTTATATCTGACAACATATTCCCATTCGTTTATGATTCTAAAGACTCATACTAACAATTATAGAACCAAAGCTTTACCTCTTGAACATGAAGATCACCTGTCTTCGAAAACTCCTGTTATTTTTTTCTTCTCATACCTTTCCAACTCTCACCTCACTTAATTTCTTATAGGTTACACTGGGCTTTTTGGTCTAAGTGCTTCGATCTCCGATGTCTGCGGCACCAAGTACTGCGGAACCTGCTTCAGGGCGCCATTCGCATTGATTGCCTTGTACTTGACTAAGGAGTTAGAGTGTAACTGCATTTCGTAGCTCACCGGGTCGAAATTATCAACCAAGACGTCAGGCAGCATGATCACCCATCCCTTGCGGATCTTCACCGGTAACCTATAACCTGTCTTGCATGGAATAATGTGCAAGCGACGATTGGAGTTGGAAAAGTTTTCCGCAACTCTGTAAATTGCCTCTGGAACCGCATTGTTGTAGCCATCATCTCCTGGCAGTTTCAGCTCCATCTGAAGATCGGTGTCGATATTACAGTGGATCAAGTCCGTGTCCGTCGAGCGTCTCACGGTTCCCGTAATGCACATCCAGCAATGCCACTGTTTCCTACTAAGAAGCGACTGACAATTACCGTTTTCTCCATCACGGTAGAAGCCGTCGTTCAGGCCGGTGGGAAAAAAAGGGCTCTTCTCGTCTACAGGAACAAATACCAATTCCTCAGACCGACGAAACTTCTTGTTCCATTTATCACCATTGAGTAACGCTGTAAGTTGTTTGATATTGGCAGTGGTGGTCCAGATGAAAAGAAATCCCGGTTTGGCACAGAGTTTATACAAAGGCAACAGGTTAAGCAATGGAAGGAGAAACTGGTTCTCTACAAGCGCTCCAATCATGATCACGTCAAATTGGAGGTCATACTGATTGACCCAGCGATTTAATGTGGGAACAATCTGATTCGTCTCCACGTGTACCCCGTATGGTTTGGTGCAATGTGTCATGACCTGGTGTGCCTTCAACTCCTTCAATTTTTGCAACTTTGGGTACCCCTCTGTCGGGCGCGCAATGTTGCGGATAAATTGTGTTGAAAGTGCACGCGTATGAAGATAATTATTCAGGTAGTCATTTTCAAGTGGCCGCTGGCGCTTGGTAGATGAAACAACGCTCAGATCAGAGGAAGTGTGGGCCAGACTTTGCGACAGGGACATACGCCGGCGGTCGCGTGAGCGATTACTGCCAGCGGTAGAATTGCTGGCAGATGAAGATGTCTTGCTGGCACCATGGCTGCTATGACGTGAATATGTGTACTTGGTTTTCTTTTTGTTAAAGTGGACTGAGTGCCTGTTATGTGGCTTCGGGTTTTCTTTGCGTGGTGAATAGTTTCAATTACTATTTGGATCAATTTTGAGGATTTTCGTTGATAAAATCTTTTTTTTTGACCCTTAGTTGATCAATTAACTTTGATGGAATGGGTGAAACAGGGGCGGCGTCTAAAGTATTATGAACTCAAACGAAAGTTTAATTTGCGGGCTTGGTTCAATCCTAAATTGCAACCAAAACAGAAGTATGGTGATAGGTCTCGAACGAATTGATAAACAAATAAGATCGCTCGATGAAATTAATATCAAAATCAATATATCAAGAAAGAAAATTTTATAAGTAGAGAAAAGCCAGGCTTTTTCTAGTATCTATAAGTGTCAGCCAGAGTGCTGCAAAAACACGGCCCCGCAGATCTGAAACCGCGCATGTGCAAGGAACGCGTTTCACGTTTCTTTTTCTCTTACGAGTGAGAAGCATTCTGAAACACACGCAAATAACACGCGCGAATCTCATAATACAGTCAATACTGCATTCACGAAGATGTCTGTGGATTCCCGCTTCTCGCCCTTACTTTTCTAGGCGTCTCAGAAAGTGTACTTTCGAGACACATGGATCGACGTACATTTCTCGTGTGTCAGATCATGCTGTGGGATGCGTACCGAAGGATGCGAACAAGAATCGATTTGCTCGTGTGATTTATAATTTTTAAGAGAACAGGATCTATGATATGTTTAAAAAGAGTGGAATCTTTTCAAAGCGTTGTGAAAAATTTTTATTTGCAATGATACTGTAGGGAAGAGAAGTGACTTCTGGCAATGAAGACAAGAGGAAAATGGTCCCAGAAACATGAAACCAATTCTCTCTGCCCAAACCTTAGTAGAACGCATCTTGTATGAAGACAGAGTTTCTGGCAATAGCCTTGTATAAAAATATCAGAAGAGATTTTTTTTAATAAAGAATTGCTTAGCCTGTAAAAGCCTCACGTTCGACTTCTTTCCATGGTTTCTCTTCCAAACAGAACAAGCGATACTACAATCAGTCAGTTTAAGTTTAGAAATTTCAAAATTTCGACTACAGCTTCCTTATTTGCTCTCAATAATCGTTTCAGTAGACGTGCTTGTACCAAACCATATTTCCGTGTCCCAACCTGCACCGCGCATTTGCACCCAGAGCTGAGCGGCAAAACCCCCTTGACCAAAAATATCTGGTGAAAGCATATTTTCTTAACAAACAAAAGCATACTTAAATTTTCAAACATCATTCAAGTTGAACTGCGATATGTTGACTTCCGAGCGTACAGTAAATATTGGGATCGAGACGGCTGCGAACGCTCTTCAAAAGTTCCTTAATAGTGGGGATTCTCCAGCCGATTGTACGGCAATTCTATCCACCATTAATTCAGAGTTACAATCAATCGCTCGTTCTCAGAGTGTTCAAAGCATCGTTCAAAACTTCCTTGAGTCAGATCTCTTGAGTTCGGCATGTGAGGTGTGGAATCAGGAAAGGATCCCAGAGAGCTTAGAACTTGAAATTCTGGGCTTATTTCATCTCGTAACCCACTCGATATTTGAAGGCACTGGAGACTTAACTACAGGCTTACAATTCAGGGATAGCCACACAAACAAACTTGTTTGTAAATTCTACCATAAGCTATACAAAGACGCGTTGTCTGTGGCCCAGCCGCGGTTAGCAAAAAGGGCAAATATGGCAATTTCTGACAAGCTTGTGAATTCCTTGTCAAAACACCCAGAGTTTGTTATGGCTTTCTTTGACCACAACGATGAGTTCGCTCCCTATGATTTTCTTGTGCAGCATATTCTGATACTTTTTGAACAAGTTGGTCGGTGCATGAACTCGTGCGAAAATGATCGATACTTACAGCCCTATGTGAGAGATCACTTGGCCATTTTAGTGAGAAAATTAGCGTGGGGTGATAATCCCTCATTATGGGATACAGAAAACGCCTGGAAGCTTCTTTTCTTTTGTGAAGTTCTCGTGGGTAACCGCATCAATGATCAAGTTTTGTTGGTTTTCGATCTGTTTCTTCACTCTATTGATTCCTGGAAGGTCCTTTTTGAGGTTTGTCTTTACTTTTTGAATAACATTCCCCACAGTTCGCAGATTGATTTAATTATTTCAGAAACAACTAATACCAGGATGGTACTCGTGATCAATGATTCGTTGGAAGAGCAGCTCACAGAGCACGAGGAGCTCGTCATCTGGGACTTTATCTGTAAGGTTTTGGAGTGTAGTAGCCTCAAATTGATTTTGGGGCTATTCTATGATCTTTCTCTTACCTACAATCAGGAACATGCAAAAACGGCTCTCACACGTTTCAGGATGAACACGTTCAATCTTATGAAAACTGACTTGTGGTTTGTCGAAACTTTCACAAAATGCTTTCCGGAGTTCTGTCTGTTGGTAGTTTCTACCGAGCATTGTAATGTCGAATGGAGTAAGAAAAAATCACTTTCCAGATTTATTCTTGCCGGGATGGCCAATTTCTTTCTGAATTCTTTAATTGTCAATCGGTTCATCTATTCCGTCACGATACACTTGCTCACTTTCGACTGCACCGAAGTCAACTTCCTTCCCCTACATATTGTCGAAACTTTAGGTGAGCTTTTGGAATCTGTGGATGCGAAAAAGTTTGAGGAGGCGAAGCTCAACTTTGAAAACCCGGTCTCCCCAATGGAAATTCCGATTCCCGGTACCCAAAAATCTGGCACCGACGAAATTAGGGTGCAAGAAAGTCCATTTTCTGAAGTCGAGAAGGCAACATTCAAGCGCGAGGGTATCAAGCAGAACATTTACTTGTTAGAGGCGACTGTGGGTACAGTTTACGCTGCAATAAAAGCGAAGAATATTTCTTACGCTCTGAAAGGACGCGGCCGAAGCGCTGGGATGAGAGAAGGTCGCTCAAGTGAGTTAGAAGAAGAAGGAGCGGCGAACAACGGCAATTTCCTGGAACATGAAATTGTGCATTTTCCTCTGCCAACCTGAAATGAGATGAAAGCTATTGACGACAAGGCTTCACATTGGAAAAAACGAGCTGATAGTAAAACATCAGTTCGAAAGTTGTAATCTGTCAATCGAGGTCGCACATCGTGCAGCCAGCTCACTATTCATTTGATGAGAGAGAACGTCTTATCTTATTCACATTCGCTGGGTACAGAGATGTCGTTTATTATTCTAGTGTGTGTTTACAGAATGTCATGCTATTTGCGGTGATTTTGAGAGGGTGGTTTGGAGGGAAAAGACTATACGCTTTCTAAGATCTCGAGCCAAAGTCAGATCTGAAGATGGCATCGCCCTCGGAGTAGCCTCTGCCCAAACCAAAACCAACACCGATCCAAACGGGGAACGATCTTCTCTTGAAAAGCAAGACCGAGGCCAACACGCCTCCACCGAAACCCAAAGCAGTCTTGATCAAGGTGTTTGACAAAACAACATCCCACTAAAGAGTTAGTATAATACTCAAGTATTCGTCGGCAAATTTTCATTGATGTCGCGAGCACCGCCGATTTCACCTATTTTTCTGTGACGGTTCAATTCACACATCAAAAGTCGACAAGAATGTCGTTGTCAAAATAATATCTGATCAACACGAAGCTTTCTTTCCTTATTATCGTCTATTAGAAAAGGCCGATGATTGAGATCCAGCCGGGAGATGGTACTCCGCATTGGTTTCAGAAATACTCGCGATAGCAAGTGATCGAAATTGTCCGACAAGATGGAAGATGCAAACATACCTTATCGTTCAACAAATTTTGCGAAGTAGACGAGACAACCTGTTTTTGTTCAGCCATGTTGAAACTAAAGGTTGTTAGTACTTTGAATTTGGCAACAACTGGCCATTCAGACCGCAGCAAAAAAGCGTTTAGCCAAAAACAGGAAATGGTGTACGCGCTTGACCCATGCTTAAAATAAGAATGAAAAAGGCTAATCCATTATGTTGAGGATTTGGCCCTCGGACGAAATTTAACACATACATTTGTATGAATATGTATTAACTGATAATCTGTTTTGCTGAAGGTGTTGAAAATGTCGACCTCGCGTTCTGGTTGGATGTGATGTATGCAGGTATCGGTGAATCGGGCCTATATCAAGTCACAAGTCCAACACCCTTATTTTCTTTCGAATGCAAGAATGCAAAAAGAAACTTTATTTTTGGAATCAATCTAATACTCATCTTTTTGTCACTGAAGCTCTAAGGTTTGATGTTAATTTCAACTTGATTACCGCAAACGATTCGGTACAGAAGCCTTCACATCGCCAGTCCAATTGGAAAAACCACGAAACATCGTAAGATATATGGGTATTAAAGCATAGCCCCTTGACATGACCTTTTATAAGGAATTTAGCCGGACTGATATTCGCAGGCCAATAGAACAAGTAGGATACGAGCCAACTTTGATTCGTCAGAAATCAGGTTGAATGCCCTTTGTGGGGATCAAATAAAAACCGCATAGTCTTGCTTTCTTGAGAGTAATCATTGAATTATTTCAAATAATATGATGTTCAACATTGTCCTCCTGTCAAAGTTACATTTAAACGACATTTTAAGCTTTGAAAAAATTTCCAATTCTCAATTCTGTTTCCAGAGGATCAAGCTCACGTCACCGTAATTATTAAAACTTTCACGAGAAAATACAAAAACTTTTCAACATGAAATGCATATAGACAAAGGTAATGCATTATATAGGATACAAATTCTGTCGAGTTTTTATGATAGAAATTTTCATCAAATCCAGGCGGACACGAAATCCGCTGGTGAGGGTTCATGTGTTCTCATCATTGGACCTCTGCCCAGAAGAAATTTTTCATAACGGATCGAAACCTACAAGGTCAGCATTGTTCGACTTCAAAGATTTTGTTCCAGAAATATGTGACACAACCAAATTCGAAGTTTAATTTTTTTAATTTCAAGGCAAACGTGCCATTGATTCGTAATTAATTTAGAGGCAAAAATCGCGCTCAAAAACAGCCAGTGCGGCCGTTTAGGCTCCTTAGCTCGAGATTCGCGATCGCTCGAACATTCCAAATATGGGCGTTGAGAACGAAAAATTAGAGCATTGCACTGAATACATCGAGTTCGCAGATTTTTTTACATGATGAATTACAGTCCCAAAAAAAATCACGCGCGAAACAAGCCAAATATTTGATGAATTTCCGGCCCAGCTTGCTGCATTACGTATAAACTAGGGGTCCGACGAAAACGCTAGGCTGCAGTGGTGGTATGTAAGGGCGACGCACGAGATATCAAAACAATACAACGCACGATGTTGCAGGCCCCAAACTTAACGGGAATGATTCCTTTGTGACGCATTTTGAGAACCGGAAAACACGCAGATCAAGTTAAATATTTGTTTAGCAAGAACTGAATAGGGGCTTGGCTTAAACGAAACGAATGTTAAGCAGGTGTGCATACTAGGCTCGTGCGGAAACCAATAATTCTTGGAAGAACATCATTGTCGAACATAGATTGCCCACGCAACACTTTCTTTTAGCCCATAAACACAGTTAAAGAAATCGTTGTCCATAAAAAACTCACGTTGATTGGCTGCTCTGTGAGCCTTTTTCGAAAGTCTCTCCGATGCTCGCGATGGCGCAGCTCGAAACGGCTTTCGCTCTGCGTAACCTGCATAACAGTTAGAGCGGTGTCCCAATGCGGAATGGGAAAGATAAACACTGGCTCGTATCAGGAATTCATGGACTATTCTCGTGACTTTCAAAAAATGGAGCTGGTATTCTTACGAAAGAAATTTTAGTAAAATTCGAAGTGCTGCCTTTTTACAAGATGCCTCATTATCCTGCACCGGGTCCAAAAATCCCTGTCGTCTGGCCGGCGCTACACAGCGAGAAAATCAATTTCTGCAATATGAGCACGCCGCACGCGATTTCCTGCATGACGCTTCGCACCACAGAAAAAATCACCTTCACTGGATGCTCGCTCTGGTCCAGGCATAGAAATCTTGGCCCCGCTATCGGCAGTTCTTTGTTATTGGATTTATATTTCCCCACAAAAACATAACATAACATTTTACGCACACAGTGCTGCAGACAAAGAGTTGAATTAGATCAAATACTGCATCGAAACAGCAGAGCCGTCTTCTCTTTACATCTCTCAGCAGGACATTCCGCCCCAGAAACGAAAGGGTACTTGTGCTGAGCATCCATCGAAGTGAGAAAGTGGAACGCTTATCTAATCTAGAATCTAGACGACACAAGAAGCTAAAAACATGTCGGCGGACAAATCGCATAACCTGCTAGATGGAGCAGGCCATGCTTCACAGACCTCAGAACAATCGAACCTCAATGAATCGAAATTGCACGCGGAAAATCGCCAGCAGCATTATGAAACCTCACAAACACCGGCCCACAAACCAGTGTCGAAAACCAGTGCATACGAAGATGGTGAAATGCCATCACCGCAAATTTCGGACTTTACTTTCACCGGCCCGACGGCCACACCGACGGAAAATGTCGCACCCACTACCACTACTTTCCTGGGCTACCGCCAACCTGAGCTAGAGTCTCCCGGGGTGTTGCCCAGGATGCCAGGGACATTCGATATCTCGGGACTTACATCACCGCTAATTTATTCGACGAGCTCGCACGTGCAAAGCAATGAGACCGAAGCAGAAAATGATGAAGCCAGTAACGGAGTCGACGCGGTTCTGAGCCCTTTGCAAACCGAATCAGTTTCGCCTGTTGGCTCTGAGAAGATCAAGGAACCGAATTCAGTGGATGCTCCGACGATTTCTGGGCTCATTGGGGCCTCGCCACATCTGCTGATTCCACGGATTCCTCTTCCGCGCACCGACTCTCAGAAAAGTCTTAGTAGCGTATTCAGTAATCCCCAGAACTCCAGCTCTGTTAAAAAGAGCGACGGTTTTTACCCTTCGCCAAAGTTGAGCGACGAGAAGAACACACACGAAAACAACACTCTGCAGAGCCAAAGCCAGGACCAGGAACAAGACTTTTTGCCCGACGCGAACTCAACATTTGCTCTTCCGTCTGAAAAGCCAGCTGAAGAGCTCGAGTCTCGTGTGCCCCTTTCAATGCCAGGCACGCCTCCTAATATTGACCTAGAGAAAGAAGAGAACGAAAACGAGAAAGATATCGCAAAATCCGAAGAAAACGGAAGTGAGAATGAATCAGAGAGCAGCCCGGATATCCCCGTGCGTGGAGACCTACTTATGGACCCGCTTACCACATCAAACAGCCCGTATCTTGCCACGCCTGAGCTCGCACAGTATAAACTGATGCTCGATCCCGGTAAACCGGAACAGCAACTGAGCACTGGCGTCGACATCGACCGCATTTTGGATTCCCAATCAATTGTACAGGATAGAAGCTCGGCGCTGCTGGAGGGTGATACGCGTAACCCTAGTATGACTCTTTCGCCCAATTTGGACCGCGCATTGGACTCATTTCCTAAGACTATGGATGAAACTGTGGTGCCCGCGGGCGCTGAAAGTAGTAAGATGAACGGGAATCACGTGACACCGGCAAACCCGCTCGAAACCAGTCTAAGCGGACTAAGTATCAGCTATCTAGACGAGCCAGAGGGACTCAAAAATCGGGAAACGCGGTCTTTCTCCACTCTGACGGTGGTACGTACCCCGATCCAACAGCAATTATCAAGGAATGTCTCGGCAAATCAAACGCCGCGTTTTGCACTGAACCAGACGCCGGCAAGGACTCCACCAGTTACACAGGCGGCATTTCTGCTGAGCCCATTGAATTCTGCGCGCCCAATCTTGCCACTGGTGCCTTCTAATGGTAGTAGCACAGGACTGAAGAAGCGGAAATCAGGTAACCGCGTTAAGGGAGTATTTCTGTCGATGTTTGGTAAAGCAAAGTCCGGAGCCGGGGCCCTGGCTTCTGCAGCCGCTTCGCCGGAAATAAGCAAGAAGATCAGCACTCCATTTAATGCCAAGCACGTGGCACATGTGGGCGTAGACGATGATGGATCATATACAGGTTTGCCCACAGAATGGGAACGGCTTCTTAGTGCAAGTGGAATCTCTCGTAAGGAGCAGCAGCAACATCCTCAGGCAGTGTTTGATATTGTGGCATTCTACCAGGACACGAACGAAAATGCCGATGATAATGCGTTCAAGAAGTTCAAGCTGATGGACCTGCGAGCACAGATACCGTCAAATCCTTCGCTGAAGGCACAACTGCCGGTCTCAACTCCGCCTCTGACCCCTAGCATTCCTGCCAGCATGGAACTGGGTGAGGTTGCGCCCCAAGTGTCTCACAGTTCGGTTTCTACCCCCGTACAGTATACGCAGAGTGCACAGAGCTCGAAGACGCCAGTGGCCTCCAATGATGGTCTGTTCATCCCCAGTCGACCTGCACCAAGACCGCCCACGCAGCCGGCTTCGCCGCACGTAAGCGATATTCCTCAGACTCCACCAAGATCGTCGTCCCGAAAACACTCATTTGGACATCGGTCTTTCTCGACGAAACTGATCAAGTCAATACGGAACTCGGGCAGGAACCTTGATGTACAGGCGCCTCCCGTACCGCCAGTTCACAATTTTCTGCAGTATCAGCCTCTCCCGAAATCGCAGTCTCATAACGCGTCGCTTCTGCAAAAGCTTCGTCCCGAGAATGATAAGAAGGAACCCGTGACGGCTCCTATCAGACCTGCGCCTAAGTTCAGCAGCGATGACTTTAAGGCTCACAGACCACCTCCCCCACCACCGGTAGACCTGCGCACAAATCCTGTGCAAAACTTGAATGGCGCAGATGCGGCTACGGCTGACAGTCATCAAAGAGCAGAGAGAAAGGAAAAGGCGGAAAAGAGCGAGAGATCACCAACTGAGCCGCAAACACCAGGAAAGGCACCCGTGCGTGATGCGAAAATGGCCGCGTTTTTGGCTCAGAAGAAGAGGGAGGAGAAGAGGCGGAAGAACCAGCAGATCATTGCGAAATTGAAGGAGATCTGTACGGACGGTAACCCCAAAAACTACTACAAGGACTTAAACAAGATTGGCCAGGGCGCCTCTGGAGGCGTTTACATTGCTAAGACCGTGGGCTCTCAGGAGGTGGTTGCGATTAAGCAAATGAACCTCGAACAGCAGCCAAAGAAAGAACTCATTATCAATGAGATCTTGGTTATGAAGGACAGTCAGCATCCGAACATTGTTAACTATATTGATTCGTATCTACTCAAGGGCGAACTTTGGGTGGTGATGGAGTATATGGAGGGTGGCTCCTTAACCGAAATCGTCACACACAGTGTGATGTCCGAAGCCCAGATTGGTGCTGTGTGCCGTGAGACATTGCAGGGACTCCTGTTCCTCCACAGTAAGGGTGTTATTCATCGTGACATCAAATCTGATAATATCTTGCTTAACATGGACGGAAACATCAAAATGACTGACTTTGGCTTCTGTGCGCAGATAAACGAGCTCAACGTCAAGAGAACAACAATGGTGGGTACTCCATATTGGATGGCGCCAGAGGTGGTTTCTCGAAAGGAGTACGGACCAAAAGTTGACATCTGGTCTTTGGGTATTATGGTGATCGAAATGATCGAAGGCGAGCCTCCATACTTGAACGAAACGCCTTTGAGAGCCTTGTACTTGATCGCGACAAACGGCACACCCAGATTGAAAGAACCCGAGGCGCTCAGTTATGACATCAAGAAATTCCTTGCATGGTGTCTTCAAGTTGACTTCAACAAGCGTGGTACGGCAGAGCAGTTGCTTAAGGACAAATTTATTAGCGACAGCGACCACGTGTCATCGTTAGCGCCGTTGGTACGGATCGCCATGATGAAAAAGGCAAATGATTCACTTGAGAATTAAACTTTGCAAAATAACACTACTCTTCACACTCGTTTTCACATCACAACAAAGTTTTCAATTCAACTCACGAAGTAACACTGAATTAGTATCTAAATAGGACATCTTTTAATTACACTATGGGCATCTAAAATCCACCCGATAGGGTCTTAATTCTGTCAACCTCTTCCTGAAGAGCCCGTAAATCGTCTAGTATATTTGCAGTGCTAGAACTGCCCACAGAAGTCTCGTACATCAGATTGTTAGGCACCTTTGCCGGTAGCGGGGGAGGCTGTTGAGAATTTGCAGGTGACGAGGAATTACTTGCGCGTCGCAGGCGTGGAGGAGGAGCTGGCGGTCTCGTGCGCATATTCTGAGTCTCTGCTGAATACTCTCCCTGTGGGGAACGTGGCGGAATCGGTGGTGCAGGTACTTGCGGACGCATAAGCTCGTTGGGAAGTTGATTGTGCAGTGTGTAGTTGTTGTTGTTGTCATTGGGGTTATAATACTCTGGCGATTCCTCAGCACCCGGCCATGCGAAATTCAACGGACTTGGCTGTGACGCTGAGCGAGCCCGCCGCATTGCAGGAACAGGTGGTGGCGACTGTGTGGCCAGGAAATCGCCAGCTGCACCGATCGTCGCGTTTTGTTGGGTATTGTTTAAGGTGTTGCCTGTCATCTGCGATGTAAATGCTTGAAGTGACATCTTTGGCAAGTCTGGTTCCGGTGGTGAATGCGCGAGAAACCGCGCCATATCCAGAGGTCCGGTCATGTTGGGCCGAAGTGGCTGTGTCTGTGTATCAGCGCTTGAATTCGCACCAAAACTGGCATGCAAATCTGGAGCATTAGACACCATCTGGGCCATCTGTGCGGGTCCGGTCATGTTAGGTTTAAGCAACGCAGGCTGCGGCAGCGCATGGCGTGGCAGGTGAAAGTCCAGTCCCGGCTGGAGGTGAATGTTGGCCGGGACGCCGTCAACCAGGATGGTGTCCACGGAATGCAAGTTGCGAAAGTAGTTCATTTGAGGTTCCATATCCCTCAAAATTTGCTTTTCCTCAGGATCAGGCGACTTTACACGCGAATCCTGCGGCGGAACAGCGAGAGAATTACCCAGATAATTGGAGTTACTGGCCGACATCCTCGATAGAAGTTGGTCCATTGGAAGCAGGTAATCAATCTCCGAATTGGAGAGCTGTGGTGACTCGGCAGGCACGTAGGTATGCTGGACGTCGGTAACGACTTGATCCGAAAACTTCACACTCTTGAGTTTTCGTTGTTTGCGTTGCTTCTGCCGCTCCTCAGGTCTCTGGCCCGTAAGCATGAACTGTGTGAACAGATCTATGTCGAGCGGGACACTCGGATCGGCAGGCAGTTCGTCCAAATTCGTATCCAGGTCATCATGTTCTTCATTTTGACGCTTTTTTGAAAGAATTGAGGGGGGCAAAGGCACACTCGTCAGGGTTTTAATAAGGGCGCGTGTAGGTTCCAGACCCTGGAGTGCATGAGACACGACGCGGAGCACAGCAAAAAACTCGCCGATATTGATCAGCAGAAGGATTTTGGAGAAGACTCGATTGATTTTTTCCTTGGTTTCGGGCGATATCTTGAAGTTCCCGAGAAAATGGTAAATGTCAGATATGGCCACTGTGCGCAGCCCGGTACGCGCAAGAATGTCCAGATACCACCGCATATACGTCTTTGACTCCTCGAGCGAAAGTTCCTGTGCACGGAGCGAAAGCGGTATGCTTGATGAATCGTGTAAATTATCGTTTGTAACTATGCTATCAGTAGAATTGCTGGGATGGAAGAGCGAAGTTGGTGGGTTCGACGTGCGCGCACCGTGATTCTCGAGGCGACTGTCGCCGAACGATACTGACGGCGGCAATACGCTGCTCGATCCTCGAGACAGATTCAGAGAAGATAGTTGTCCAAGCCAGTCAAATTGAGTATCCATCATGCAGTTATATATGGTCTATGGTTGTCGTTTCTCGTGTTATCGCTTGCGGTGAGAGGAGCTTGCTAACGGACGCGTAATTCAAGCGGATGCTGGCGAAGCAGAAGTAAACGACGCAATCTTTTTTATTTAACAAAAAATGATCTTTCTTTTAAATAATTTATGCAAAAATTGGGGGTTTTCCTATGACGAGCCCCCTCCCTGTGAATGTGGCTCAGAAGTCGCTGGATCAAGCGCCAGTCTGGAGTGGACCGCGGGCGGCTTTGGATGTACGAGTGCCGCAGATAGATAGAGTTTTGGGGGCCTGTGTGCAGGTCCACCTTAAGAGAAGAGGCATCGAGGAGCCTAGATCCTAGGGGCCAGTGTAATTATGCTTGTCATGATTCTCAGAATCCAAATTCCTGTTTTATCTCTATCTTGTAGTCAAGACGATCGTGAAAACTCTGGTTTTGGGAAATATTAGCCGTGGTAGGAGAGGTACACTGCAGTCGCGCTCCCACCTCGTCTAGACACAAGGGGGTTTATGTAATATGAGTATTAGGTTTCCGCCCTGAGAGTGTGTACTTTTTGAGCATCATCCTAACGTGTGCCAAATTTTGTAAAGACCTTTGGTTCTTCAAGAAAAAAATTCCTCGTTGTTGTATGATGTCTCCTTGCTGCGCCACGGGTCTAGTGGAAATACAGCGCTGACACGTGACTGCAATTTTCAACACAATACTTGGGCGTAAGATATAAGTTTCTGAACATTCGGCAGGTTACGGTTTTCAAAAAAAAAAATCTGTTAACAGAGATTCGATGACTCGAAGTTTTCAGAGATCCGCTAGAAGTGGAGGTCTACACGAATCAGTTTATAACCTGACCGAAAGCTCAAAGGCATTTCGAATGTAGGGAAACCTTTGATGTTTTTTCTTTGGATGGAGAGACAACAGTTATCTATCACTACTGCAATTTCAACAAACGACGTTTGTTTCAAAAAAGGATTTTCTTCAGCATATTGCTATCGCCGCCGGCAATTCAGTAAAATTAGAGATTACACCCAACTATGTCTAGACATGTCAACAAAGAGTATTGGATTAAAATAATGAAAAATGATTAATCAGATAGAACAGGAAAGAATTGAAGCTCTCATATGACATCACGAGGATTCAGACCATTCCCTCTCAGGTCTCTGCCGGAGATTCAGAAACCTAGACATCCCTGAATGCCTCTTGCATCAGTAAGTTGTCCACAATATTGCGCTCTGCAGATGAGCCAGTGACTTCCTCAGACACTCTAGGGAGACTCTGGCCTTGGTTCATGCCCTGGGAATGAACAATTTTCTCGATCGAGTCAGCACTAGGCATGAATATAACCCTGGTACCGGGGTTTTTACTCATGTTTTGCAATGCATCCAAGTACCTGATCTGCAACGCTGCAGGCGATGACAAAATATCCGACGCCTTTCTCATCTGGCGAGCACTTTCAACCTCCGCCTTGGCGTTGATGATCTTCGCTTCACCAATTCTGCGAGCCTCGGCGGCCTTGGCGAACGACGACTGCACGCTGGCCGGCAACGTCAAGTCCTTAATTAAGATCGACTCAATATTTACTCCCCATGCAGCAGCAGTCTTACTGATCACGTGCTCGATCGCCTCGGCAATCTCCTCTCTCTTTTCCACCACGTCTTGCAAAGTCCTGTTTCCAATCACGTCACGCATAGTGTTTTGTGTACGCTCCTGAATGGCGCTATGGATGTCCAGAATCGAGAATATCGCCTTCTGTGGGTCGACAATGTTGTAGTACACTACCGAGGTAACTGCAACGGAAAGATTGTCCCGGGTGAAACACGATTGCGAAGGAAGCTCCTTTGTGTTAATCTTGATATTAACTCTCGTCAATTGCTCCGACCACGTGTTGACATACGAAGTACCGGGCTCTACCGTACGAGATAATGCACCAAATGTTTGGACCAAACCAACTTCACCCTGGTCTACTGTTTGGTACGGGTTAGTACAGAAACAACAGAATACACCGCAACATCCGAATATACGGCCCATGCTCAGAATAAAGCGTTGGTACGAATCCATTGGCGGCGTAGTGTATTCTTTGGCGAAGTTCTTAGCCACCATTTCCGGCTTGATGTAGGCATTACTTTCCTTTGCGATCGACTGCTCCTCGAAAGTTTCCGACATTTTTTTTTTAATTGATTCTCAGGCACTTGGTCTCAGAAAATGGAGTTCCTTTTTTTAAAAATTATGTTGATACTAAATTAGGCTGAAAATTAGCTAAAGAAGAATCTGGGGTGAAAATTGGCGGACTAGACGCCAGGAGGCGGGTCACGCGCTTATATGGTGGTTTTGGTACATGCACCAGCCGAAGTTACGTCATGCCTCTTATGTAGATCTTGCACAGGCGCGAGTGCCCACCAGCCTTACGGCTTCGAAATCAGTCTTGTCATTTGTCTCAAATTTAGATTTGGCAGCGAATTTAAAGATTTGACACATAAGCAGATAATAGATTCAATGTTTCTTCATTACTTTTATTTATGCAATATATTCTATTAGTATATAAAAATGCCAAGTATTCGCCACCCAAAATCCAAGGAAATTATTGATTTCACGATCGAGCGCAGGAAAGCCCCCGCGCGCCGCACGTCACTCTATCGCGCGCTCCTAAGCCATAATCACTGCCAGCTCAACTTCCCTTCAAATAAATAAATTAGCCACAATAGAGATGCCACTCTTTTTCATGAACAAGATCAATCCAATCCACGCAAACCGAGCCTGTGGGATTACGTTCCCATGACTCCACCACGGTCTCCTCAATTCGCTGAAAGCTACAGAGCTCGTTTTGTTTACTGTACAGGCGGAACCGCCGCGTCATTTCCTCGCGGTCGGTGGCTGCGCAGCAGGTCATGCCACACACTAGGAGCAGGAGCGCGAGTGCCACTTTGAGTTTGGTCGTGCGGAGGTAATCCACGAGTCCAAGTGCTTGGTGAAGCAAATGTTGTTGCATTACTGCGTTGGGCGGCATTTTCCCAAGCGTAGCATTAAGCTGGATCCGACTCACGAGAACATGTACATCAAATAGGGCAATATGCAACTCACGATCTTCCGGATGCTGCTCGAGAAGCTTGAGATGCACTTCCAGGGGCAGACACTGGTCGATCTGGCGGCTTATTTCCTCGATAGTACGGTTCGCCTCGGCGTAGTAGGTGGCGGGGTCGGCGCCCTCCCACTTGCGGCGAAGCTCGGCGTTTTTGCGCCCAATGTAACCGAGAAAATCGTATGCAGGCCCCACGATTCCATGGAATGGGTCGATACCGTATTCTGGCCGGGGCACGAGGGCTTTCTCGTAGTGTTCCATTGGAAACATGGGTCCGTCAATGAGGCACCCTGATGAAAGTAGATCGTGGAATTTGAAATCGGAAATGAGCCACGTGATATCGTTACTGTATCCGAACCGCTCCGCCACGCCGAGAATACCGCCATACGACTGGATAAGAAGCAGACACTGCGTCATGAAACTGCGCCAGTTACGCACGTCACCAGTACACACTTCAATACCGATGAAAATGAGGTAGAATGCGAAAAGTACGAAGAACTGACTCAGATCTTTTGGCTTTAGGTAATCACCCATCTGCTTACACATACACCGCGTAGCCCTTTGCATGTACTCCCAAGGTTTGGTGAAATCACTGCGCGGTTTCTTCAATTCATAGTAGAACCCTCCCCAAGCAGTTAGTGCATATAGTATGCCCTCGCTTTGTGCCGCCATTCCAAAAAATGTCTTGAGAAGATAATTCAGCGAGTCGAGTCCAATAGATACAAATGTGCTGTACTGCGCGCGATAGCATTCGAGGAAAATCATACCGTCATTATCGAGGTTGAAAACATACGGAAACCCAAAACTGGCAAGAAACTCGGTAGGAATATATTCGTTATTACCGCCGGGCGGCTCGCCAAAACCTTCAGGGGGAGTGAATCCTGGAATTTCCGAGCGCAGTTGTTCAAGAGCGAGCTGGAAATTCGTAAGGTCCTCTTTGAAAATCTCGAGTCCCTGAACGACCTCGCTTCCACGGAAATCATCGGAGGTATTATCGAGATAATCCAACCGCATCTTTTCATTCAGACTCCTTGGAAGAGTAACGACGAGACTTTTGGGACTTCTGCCGTTCGAAAAACTTTCCGTCACCGCAGAGCTCGGCAGCGGCACCTGATCAGACACCTCGTGCTCTACACAGGATGACTGGACCTCCGACAGAGGCGACACATCTTGAACCACTTGTACCGATTGCAGTTTCTCAGATTTCACACTCTTTTTGGCTATAGACATGTTCTGTTTTTTCAAGGGGGATCGACTTTTCTCCACCGGCCATAAACATTCCTCGGCACGAAGCTTACACGAACCACATTTCGGATGCACCTCGTCACATTTTTTTCTATTTTGTTAGTATCAATTTCTGCTTCCAAAAAATTTGCCCTCATTCGCAATGAGGAAACTCCATGACTTTTTTTGGTTTCACATACTTTCGCCTGCGGCACGTGAGACATCCCAAACTGGAGCGGGCACGGGCTCCGTAAAATCTCATCGATTTGCCAGTGGGAAGCTGAACCCCCATTGGTTTTTTGTTTTCATGCACCAGCTTGAATGTTGAGCCATCTAGCGTGTGAAACATCTGTTGGTGGGGTGCAAAAATTGCGTTGTTTTCCCAATATTCTCTGTTCACCTAGACCATCTTATCGGACGCATTGGGCGATAGGCGACGACGAATTTTGGGCCCTCAACGTCTGTATACACGCCCAGGCCCTTCAGTGGAAGCGGTATCTTCCTGTTTGGGCAGCACTAGCGGCTGACGGCCGCCGCGCGCGTCCTCATCACGTGATATTGACAGGCGAAATGTTTATAATTTCCAGATCGCACGAATTTCTATAAAGAGACAAGCCTTGCGATCACTACTACACTTCTTTGTATTGTCTCTCATCGATTATTTGTAATGAAGCGCGTTGTTTTGGTTGGTTCGGGTGGTGTGGGTACCATTGCCGCATACACTTTGGAACAGTGCAGTGATATCGAGGTAACTACGATTGTGAGATCAGATTTCGACACGGTGCAGAAGAACGGGTACAAAATTGAATCGGTCGACTATGGGAACGTCGATTATCATCCTTCACATCTCGTACGGTCAATTGGAGAGGCCGCCGATACGGGTTCTTTCGACTTTGTGGTAATCTGCATGAAAAATACTCCCGATATCTTGCGCGTGGAAGACGTGGTCGAGCCTGTTGTAAGCGAAAATACCGTTATTGTTTTAGTGCAGAACGGAATTGGTATTGAGAATGATTTCTTCAAAAAGTTCCCCAAAAATATCGTGTTGAGCGGCGTATCAATGATCTCCTCGGCCAATCACGGTGCAGTCATCAGTCACGTCGGTCACGATGCTCTCTCTATCGGATATTTCACCAACAAGAATTTGGCCGCAGATATCCAGAAAGCGGCTGCGCTTGAGTTTATTCAGATCTACAAAACCGAACACAACACATGCGTGTTTGACGAGAACGTGAAGTTCTCTCGTTGGCGTAAGTTGGTTTACAACGCGGTGTTTAATCCCATTTGTGCTTTGACGAATGTCGATGTGGGCAGGCTCGATCTTTTCGGCGGGGTCGAGTCCTTGGTGAGGCCAGCCATGAAAGAGGTCTTGGCCATTGCCAAGTCCGACGGCGTTGAATTACCAGAATCGATCATGGACGCAATGATTCATTCTGATGACGGTGTATACTACGCGCCGCTGATGCTTGTAGATATTAGAAAGGGCAACTATATAGAGCTCGAGGTGATTTGTGGCAATGTGGTGAGGTTCGCTGCTGCCAATGGTGTCGATGCCCCAGTGCTTACCATCATTTACAACTTGCTTCTGATTGTGCAGAAAAGATCGTTGGAAGATAAGGGCAGGATCACTGTGCCCGAGATAAGAGCGATTCCCGACAGTAATTGATTTAGTAAGAAATTGACATATCAATTCAATAAATTATGATTCTTTGCTCAGGACCGAATCCTGTGCTAGGCCTTCTCCATCATCACCTATAGCATGTGCTTACCATCCCTAGACAGATGATTATCGAAACTAATCATCAAAAGCACCGGAAGCCCCACCATCACCTAGTTTTCGCTGGAGAATTGAATGCTGAATCTGCGCGATAATGACGGCTTCGAGGATCAATCTGTTACACGGAATCTCAAAAATGATTTCAACTTTTACCGAAAACTTGCAACATTTGGCTTTGAAAAAAGATACAATAAGCACCGCTCGCGTGGAAGGCTATAATTCGAAACTGAACTTTTGCACCTAAACAGTTTGCAATCTGCCATGAAACTGGTGTACTTCGTGAAGCTTCAAAGACCTTCACCGTCAACGAAACGGCGAACAACTGGATAATTTCAACAAAAGACACCTTTTCAAGAAATTGAATAATTCGTATGAGCAAACCCGTAGCTGAAGAAAGGAAAAATATGTAATTACTGATCAGTTACATGGACCTCCATCGTGGTGGGAGAGCTGTTTATCATGGGAGGCGAGACTCTGCGCGGTTTCTAATTACAATTTGTTGTTTCGCCCACTTCATAAAACCGAAGTACCTTTTGTGCATTTAAGGCCCAACAAATCGATCACAGGCTAGTTTTTGGCACAAATATTCGGAAATTCACAAAACTGCCCGATCAAGATGTCACAGGTTCGCTGCATTGGTCTCCGAGTCTTAGAGATAAACACATATACAGCTATTTGTTCATACCTATTGTTGTTTCCACGAAGTTTACGACTTTTACAGAAATATCACTTTTAGATATCCCAATTCTTTCGAGATTTTCGAGTTAACTCCGAAAATCGAACTGCTTGGCCTCTACGACCAATAGCGATCATTCACAATTAACGCCCGCCAAGACAATTCTTGAGTGTTTCCCTAGCCAATAGTGGAACCATGGCAACCGGAACAAGCCGTGTGAAATAATGCTAAGACACTCCAAAAAAAAAAAAAAAACGCCCCAAACTGCACGTGTGGTTACACGAACTACCGCAGATACGGGAATTCATTCAGAGCGGGATGAGGGCGAGCCTGGGAAAACGAGGCTTTTGAAAAGGTACCATTGAGCGGGCAACTGGGTTTATCTATCCTCAGGGAAGATACTATATTGACAATGTGCCCATTCTTATTCTTGTTGGAATGTCAAGTGCTCAAAAGCAAATGACAATTTCAGAATCCCGGGTTTAGCAAATCAGAGAATTCCGTGTTGCCGGGATTGTACCGTCTGTAAAGCTCTGGCGTCATCGCTCATCGCGTGTGCACATAATTTTCGCTCGCGCACCGTTGAGCGCACATGCGCGCGCTACTACTAGATGCAGTTTACTCGCCGTTCCCGGGGGGAAGTAAGAATCGCTGTATTTCATCGCTGATTCGCCAATCTTAATCACCGCCTGATTTTTCATGTAAAATATTTCTCGGCAGTGGCTCAAATACCCGCCTTGTGTAATTGCGGGATCCGGAGGATATCGCTCATTTAATAAGTTTCCGGACCTCGGAGATGAGCCTTCCTCGATTGGTCAGTCAAGTGTGATTCTGAAATGAACTGTCGAGGTTTTGACACCACATCCCTTAATTGAATAAACCATGTTTTGTCTGAGCAACTTGACCCCGAAGTTTTACATTCCCTGGCAGCAACCAAAGCCTCGGGGGAGATGACCTGAATATGCAACGGCCAATCGAAAGCCCGCTTCATCACGCCCAAGGTCTCAGAGCTCTTGATCCTTGCTTGACGAGGAGCTCAAATTTGCGTTTGCCGTGAGAAAAATTTCACAAAATGCTTGGCTCCCGCCTTAAGTGCAGGTATAAGGCGGCGAATCCCCTCATGGAGGCATAAAGCATGCGTCTGGCTCGTTTGTGTGCCGTACCTGAGCATTTTTTTGTGAAAAAGCAATTTTCATTGAGGGCGCGATGGCCGGCGCTGTTATCAGATCAATCTCATCTGATCAGTGCCATCTCCCATCTGAGATCTATTTAATCTATAAGATCTCCCATGTCTACCGCACTTTTTTTTTCACTCATCTCCACACTAATCTCTAACAATGGCTGAAGAGAAAAAAATTCAGCATCCTCGCTCATCCTCTGAGGACTCGAAGATTCTCTCCGAAAAACTGCCGGAAGGTCTTCCACCTTATGACCAAGAGCAGCAGCCAGTTCCTACCAAACACGCTTTCGTGTCCACTGCCAAGTCTTATGGTGTGAGAAGAACTGAGTTGATGACGGCTCAGTATGACGGCACAGTTTGGAAAGTCTTGTTTTACATTGCTGCTTTCCTCTGTGCCTACTGTTACGCCTTGGACGGTACTTTGAGATGGACTTTCCAGGTCTATGCCACCTCTTCTTACTCGACTCACTCGCTTTACACCGCGGTCAACGTTATCAGATCCGTGATTGCTGCTGCTTCTCAACCCACCTACGCTCGTTTGTCTGACAGATTCGGTCGTTTCGAGTTGTTCATCGTTTCTGTTCTCTTCTACGTCGTCGGTACCATCATCCAGTCGCAGGCCTATGATGTCCAACGTTTTGCCGGTGGTGCTGTTTTGTACCAGATTGGTTACTCTGGTGTCCAGTTGCTCTTGGAGATTTCTCTTTCTGATATGTCGACGTTGAACTGGCGTTTGTTCGCGTCGTTCATTCCTGCGCTTCCATTCATCATCAACACCTGGGCTTCTGGTTACGTTGCCAACGATATCTTGGCCAAGCACTCGTGGAACTACGGTATTGCCATGTGGGCATACATCTTCCCCCTTGCCTCGATTCCCTTGCTTGCGTGCTACCTTCACATGAGACTTCTTGCCAGAAAGACCCCAGAGTGGGCCCAGATCAAGAGAGAGGAGAAGGAGGAGAGAAAGGGTAAGAACGTGTTTGTTGAGTTGTTCTGGGAGATCGATGTTGTTGGTATCTTGCTCATCATCTGTGTCTTCGGTTTCATCTTGGTGCCATTCACGCTTGCCGGTAACAAAACTGCGCTGTTGGTGCGTTCCTCGGAGGCATGGAGACAAGGTAAGATCATTGCTCCTTTGGTGATTGGTGTTGTTCTTATTCCTGTTCTTGTGTTGTGGGAGTGGAAGTTCTCCAAGTTCCCTATCATTCCATTCCCCCTTTTGAGGGACCGTGGTGTGTGGGCCGCACTCATCATCGCTTGTCTTGTTAACTTCATCTGGTACATGCCTAACAGTTTCATGTACACTGTGTTGGTTGCTGGTTTGAACACGTCGATTCTCGCTGCCACTAGAATCACCTCGATGTACTCCTTTGTGTCGGTCATTACCGGACCTCTCTTGGGTTTCGTGCTTGTTAAGGTGAAGAGAACGAAGGCTTTCATTATCTTTGGATGTGCCATGTGGCTCGTGGCCATGGGTATCTTGTACCACTACAGAGGTGCCAGTGATGGAATCAACGCTGAATTTGTCAAACACGGAATCCTTGGTGGTGAATGTTTGATGGGTTTCGGTGCCGGTTTCTTCACCTACGTTACTCAGCTTTCGATCCAGACCTGTACTAACCACGAGTACATGGCGGTGGTGATTTCGCTCTACTTGGCCTCTTACAACATCGGTTCTGCATTGGGTTCTGCCGTTTCTGGTGCCATCTGGACCCAGCTCATGCCCAGCACTCTTGCGCGTAACTTCGAGATTCAGGGTGCCAACATGACTGAGGCCACGACGGCTTACCAAGCTCCATTCACCTACATTGTCACTAACGCATGGGGTACTGCCGGTAGAAAAGCGCTTGCGATCTCTTACGCTGAGATCCAGAGAAAATTGATCATTGTTGCTCTCTGTTTGTGTGTGGTATTGATCGTCGCCGCGATGTTGTTGAGAGATCATTACTTGTCGAACGTGCAGTCTTTGGACATCTCCGATGACGAGGCCAAGGCTAACCCTGGCCACCAGACGATCATGGGCCAAACCGTGGTAGTAAACTCCTACGACAACGATCCTATTGCTCAATTCTTCAGAGGAATTTTCAAGCGCAAATCGTCTGCTTGATAGTTTCGACCACGCTTAACCTTTTTCTCATGACCATTCTTATATATAATTAATAGACTCTTGTTTTCTCGTAATCATAATCCTGGCCCTTTTTATTATTTCAAGTAGCACCCTTTCAATCTGAATTGGGAAGAACTATCCTCCTATCTCGGTTATTGAACTATACTCATTCAATTATCTTGGGAATTAATCTTTGCATGTGTCAGTGATAAGTATACTCCCCATTTTTAAGTTTGTATTGCCGAACAATTCTATACTTCGATGACATCTGGAAGTGAGGAAATGATGATCATTCGACGTTGCCAATTTTTTGACTTGCGTTCTGATCAAGCAAAACGGTGACACAACCTAACTAGGGCCCCTACCAATTTCACCTTCAAACGACTGTATCTCTTCGATGATGTTACTCATTAAGCAACTTTTCCGCGTCCTCAAACATCTTGAACAGGCGAATAGCATCGTCCTTCATTTCACGAGCCATCTTCACTAACGGCGTTGACGACTTGTTGAACATCACACAGTTGGTGAACATGAGAACGATGTCTCTCTCGACTTCCTTGATCGTGCTGTATACGGCGTTCTCCTGTCTCCTTCTCACTCCTTTCAAGATTGTCTTGATATCCTTCGGATGTTTGATTACGCGTTTGTAATCTGGAGCTGTGACCGCACTGAGAAAGGGCAGTGAGAACCTATGTGCCTCAATTGATTTAACCAAGTTAGTTGCAATCGCCTGAAACTTCTTATACCTTTGAGTGGGGTTGGGAGTAGCCTTTTCCTCGGAATCTGATTTCCTTCGAGGTTGCCCGGTTCTTTTGGCGGGTTTGGCCCGCTTTGTGCTGCTTCCAGCTTCTGTTTCACTCTCCGTCGCATCGAATTTCCGTTTGCGGTCGTCTACGCCTTCAGCGGCCTCAAGCTCTTCGACTTTGGCGCTGTTCAATCCAGCTGGCTCGGTGTCAGCTTTCTCAATTTGTGTGACTTGAGCATCTTCATCGTTGGCTTCCTCTGCTTCTATTGTTTTTTCTTTCACGGTCTCTGCGGCCAGATGAGCCTCACCTTGGGATGCGTTTTCGGTAACTAAATCTTCTTCTGCGTCAGCCGCTTCCGAGTTCTCGATCTCTGATTCTTCCTCATTTTCTTGAACTATTGCCTCCGCCTTTGCCTCCGATTCTGTCTCAGCATTTTCGGCAATTTCGTCCTCGTGCCTTGTTTCCTTGTCTTCTGATTCTTTCTCAAGTTCATCGATCTCATCTTCCGTTTCTTCACCCTCGCTGTCTGCGTCATTATCGTCATCCCGGCCGTCAGCTTTGACACCCTTACTGGGAAGATCGGGCTCTTCTGTTTCTGTGGGCTCTTCTTCCTGTTCCAGAATCGTATCATCCTCTTTATTCTCGGGCTCAGTGACTTTAGGCTCGGGACTTTCTTCTGGTTTTGAAGGTTCCACTCCAGATCTGGCGACCATCTCTTCGTTTTCCGCTGCATCCTTGAGCTCGGCGAGGTCTTCAGCCTTCTCGGTTTCTTTGGCTTCATCTTCATCGAAAGTTTTCGATTCTACAGCTTCGCGATCTGGAGTAGACTCATCTTCATCCATCTTGTCCTCTTCGTTTCCCAGTTCAGCTCCTTCTGTGGTCTTGCTTTCCACGATGTCATGTTCCGCTGAAGTTTCGGCAACCACCCGCGCTTTAGCATCTTCCAGCTCTTCTTTTTCGATCTCCATTTCATCGTCTGATACTGCTTCAGATTGCTGTTCTTCTGCAATTTCGTCCTGTTCTTTTTCGGCTGTTTCGGCCTCTGATGCTACTTCTGCATCCAACACTATATCATCTTCCTCCGCCTTATCTTCACTTGCATCCTTATTATCTACAACCTCAGCTTCAGATTGAGTCTGTAGCACCGTTTCATCGGGCTTTTCATCCGTTTCTGCCGAGGCGCTTTCCTCTGAAATCGTATCGTTTTCACTGGCTGGCTTTGTCTCAATTTCGGATTTTCCCGGTACTGGTGAGATTTTGGAAACTTCCTTTTCGTTTTCCACTCCCGGCCTTTGATCAGGATTTTGTTCATAAAGTTTCGTAGCTTCTGACTTTTCAAGCGTTCCTAATGCGTCACGTGCAACCTCTTCGTCATTCAAAGAATCTAGAGAGTTTATAGATTTATACGATTTTTGAAGACTTTGGGCCTCTCCTAATATAGTCTCTCCCAAGGAAAACGCCGAGTCGACAATCACGCTTGCCAATACTGTCTGGATCTCTTCGACTGAGGCGATAAAGTCCCACAGTCGGCGGCTATTTCTGCCGATATTTATGATTTTTTTAAGGTTACTTTTGGATATTATCTCGCCAAGCGCTAAGGCATCGGGCTTTTCGTGTGGTTGTGGATAATTAAACGCCTGTTCATAGCTGGCAAGCTTGGACGAAAAGTCGTCTAGAAGTGTGGGCACCGCCACTCTTCGCAGTTTTATATGGGTATGTATATAGTCTTTAAGCACATGAACTAGAATTACGAGCGAGAGATTTGTCGATGGAAGAGGCATGCTGGGATTTGTGGGTCAAATGTTTATTTACGTGATGTGCATTGTTTAGGTAGTGGTGGACTGCATGCGCGATTCGGACAATTCCACCGTATTTCATCATGAGAGGAAATGCCATCGGTAATTTATCTTTAGAGGCAGTCTCTATTTCAAAGTAACTACAAAATTATCAGAGCTTTCTAGATTATCTGAGTTGCACCATGGCTTGTCAACTTTATGAAATAATGCGGATCAATGGAGTGCGGAGCATATCTACAGTTTCGAGGTATAATTGAATCTTCAAAATGGTGGATTCTCGCGTAGTATGTACAAATTCGTTATGTATAGACCTCCCAGTATGATTTAAAGAGGTCTTGCTCAATATACAGTTTCATCTATTTCTTCTGCATGTTTTGCATCAAAGCAGCGCTGCATTGTTAGTATAAGTTCGGGAATTTGACGACAACATTTGCTTTAAGGTATCTGATTTTTTTCTTTGAACAAAATTATGTGACTCAAAATGTCTCCTCTTTTTACAACATATCTTATAGCTGGCTGAAATCGAAAGGCGCAATCCCTCGAAATACGAAAAATTGCACTCATGAAAAACTCAAAATTACACATACTTTTGTTCCTGGAATCTCTGGCCAACACGCTCGCTGTGCTTCAAGAACTTTTCCGAGCACTTGTTGATGCATGCCGACTCCTTAGAGGTCAAGTTGGCCGAAGTGAAGTCGTTGACGCAGTCGCTGAAGCATCTCTCGACCAAGTTCGAGTATAAGCGCATGAAGTCCTTCATTTGCTTCTGCTCGACGACTTGCTGGAATTCCTGCTGCTCTCTAACGTTTAATTGATCCATTTTAAATGTTTGATTCTGGTGTTTGGAAAAGTGTGCTTTACTTCAATTCACGATCCTGGGCCTTACAATGCGGTGCGCTCGAAAAGTTTTTTGGCTGGGCACAGCACGACCCCAGCCTGAATTTGGTATCTACTAAACCATCTATTTTTATTTTGAACAGCCCGAGAATTCTGAATAAGAGCATCTTCTTTACGTTTTCTTTTTAATAATTTTTGAAATATTAAATCCAGGCTCCTAACGAAATGGGGCTAGAGATGTCTTATTTGCCACCACTCCGTCACTATGCGAGCCGCGAAATTTAGGGCCACCATTCATATGGCTTCATAGAAAAGTGTCTTTACTTATGACGTCATATTTTCGAAATTATGAATTTCGTTCTGTAGTTCGAATCTCATCGATACCGTCCTTTTTTAATCCCTTATAGATGAATGTCTCTCTAACTTTCTCTAGCATGCACAGACGTTCGGAGCCCGAGGGAACGCACTGATATCTCTCACATTCTCTACTGCGGCCAAATATGCAAGTAATCTCTCGAATCCCAAACCAAATCCTCCATGTGGAATTGATCCGCTCTCGCGCGTAGACACGTACCACTGCATTGCCTCGATCAGCATTCCGCGTCTTTCCATTTCCCGGACTAATTTCCCGTGGTCATGTTCTCTCAACGATCCTCCAACTAATTCGCCGATTTCCGGTACAATAAGATCGAAACACGCCACAGTCTCGCGAGATTCTTCCGTGGTTTCATTTTGAAGCATGTAGAACGGTTTTTGTGCTTTCGGGTAATCGGTTACGAAAACCGGCGATTTAAAGTAAGTACCCGCAAGCCATTTTTCGTCCTCGGTCAGAAGGTCTTGCCCCCACGCAATCTGCCATTTCTGTTTATCCAAGTATTTGTATTTGTTCAAGATCACAAGAGCTTCAGTATACGTTATCGAAGGCCACGGCTGATCACGAGCAATCTGGTCCCAGACCTCGACTATTCTCTTCTTCTCTGATTTTGAGAACCGTGCTCTGATCAAATCTTCCATTCCTCCTGCTGCTAATGCGTTCTCCTTGTCTTTTCTCAATTCAGACACAAGATTCCGGATCATCGCCTCGACAAAATCTGTGAGCTGGCGGGTTTCTGTCACGTAGCAAAGCTCGGCTTCGAGCATCCAGAATTCACTCAAATGACGATTAGTGTTGGAATCTTCGGCTCGGAAACATGGAGTTAAAGTATACGCGCGGTTCACGGAAAGTGCAAGCACCTCCAAATGGAGCTGGGTAGAAACTGTCATGTACGCGTCTTCACCGAAAAACGACGGGTCTTGATTCGAATCGCTCTTTTTGTTCTCGATCTTCTGCTTGATTTCTTCTGCAGGGGCGATCTGGAATTGTTCTCCTGCACCCTCACAATCAGAGGATGTGATAAGTGGGGGTGATACTTTGACCACATCGTTTTGATGGAGGAAATCGCCCATGATCTTTTCAACACGTGACCGAAATCTGAGTACTGATGATAAAAGCGACGTGCGATGACGAAGTGTCGGGAGTGTACGGAGAAATTGCATTGTCATTTTCTTTTTCTGGATCGGATACGTATCGGGTACGTTTCCTAGAACGGTAATCGAATGATTTGGGTTTTCAAGGTCATACTTCAACTCGAATGGCTGAACACCTTTCGATTCGATCCACGTTCCCTTGAATTCGACGCTTTGTCCTACTTTGAACGTATTGGCGGAAAATACCGTTTCGGGGCTCGAGAAAATCACACTAAGGGTCTGTTGGATCGACCCATCCGAGAGATCCACAAACCCGACATTTCGAAACTGACGAAACGCTTTTATGTGACCACGTGCCACGCCCTCGGAATCGATTTCTGGCGGGCTAGCAAGAAGCTGCCGAATCGTGGGCGAAAGCAGACTGAGCCATCGGCATGAAGTTCGGAGCCTGCCAAAGTTTTGCGAGCTGAGGGCTTTTGAAGAATGTAGGTGCAGAAGAAGTGGCATATGGAGACTATGTACAGGGTAAAACGAATGAAATTTGCGGTATTTCTTTTCAAGAAAGCGTAGTTCAGAAGTCAAATGCTTGACGCTGTCTACGATCTTTCGTGCGCGCGAGCCCGACTGCGAAAACCAAGATGAGGGTTCGCGTCTTCTTCCATTTAAGAAAAGATTCCGAGATCGAAACCCCTAAAGGGACGCAATACCCTTAAGACTCAATTTATTCTAAGTTCAGGAATCAGATCAAAAATTGGTAAGTTTCCCGACTGGATAGCTCACCTAGAGAAATAGAGAGGCCGCGCACGTAATGACCTCAAGTCAGAGCATACAACTTTCCGATTCCGATTGAATGTATGAACCTTTACGAAGAAATTGGGTCTATTTGAAAATATCGAGACAGGGTTTCAACTTTACCCGGGGATCTCATCTCTACTATTATATTCTGCACCGCGTATCGCCCTTCCTGTTTAGGAGATCGAGTCATAGCGCGCTTGCACCACCAAAACCTTCATTACGTCTATCCTGCACAATCACCCATCACCTTATCGGTCATATCGAAGAACCTCGATATCTCACTTTTTCCTGTCAATTTCGTCTCTTCGTTCGAATCTTGCACAATATGCACTCGCACCATTCCCATAGTGGGCAGTATATCTCGCATGGTGCCGGTCTGCTCGAAAGTATGGTCGCAGCTGCTCGCGCACGTGGGTTCTCCCACTATTGTCTTACCGAGCATATGCCTCGGCTAGGTGACCAGTATCTTTATCCAGAGGAGATCGAGAAGAATTACAGTATAGCGAACTTGGAAAACGACTTTCACGGATTCCTTTGCCACGCTCGCAAAATCCAAGCGCTCGTGAACAAGGGGATTGACATAGACGAAGAAGCTGGCGAGAGTAGTGATGCTTCGAACACACACCCAAAAACGAACCCCAATTTTTCGATTCTTGTAGGATTCGAAGTAGAAGGAATCGATGATGCTCACATTGCGGCGGCAAAAAACATCCTTGAAAACGACCTGGCCGATATGTGCGTCGGCTCGGTTCACTACGTACACGGAATCCCAATCGACTTTAATAGAGAACTTTGGCTTCAGGCGCGGGATGCATGTGCCGAGCCCACGACGCGTGGATTATACAGTGACTATTTCGATTTACAGTATAAAGTTCTCGAGGCATTGAAACCGCACGTGATCGGCCACTTCGATCTCATTAGGCTCTGGGAAGATATGCTGGAAATTGACCCTACGACGGGCAAGAAGAGCGGTGATGTCAGTGTTGAACACGACTGGCCTGAAGTATGGGCCAAAGTCACGCGTAATATCGAGTTCGTCGTCTCGTACGGTGGTCTCTTTGAGCTCAATTCTGCTGCCATCCGTAAAGGCTGGACTTCACCATACCCACGGCCCGATATGGGCCTTGCCATTAAGAAACTAGGCGGAAAGTTTTGTTTGTCTGATGATGCGCATACGACGGCACAAATCGGGCTTAATTACGAGAAAATGTGGAACTACGTCAAGTCGGATCTCGAATTGTCCCACATTTATCATCTTGAGATAAATAGTGAGGGCAACACAATCGTGGTGCAAGACTCCGTAGCTGAACTCTCACAACTGCCGTTCTGGGCGTGAAACTTCTGAGCAAAATATAAATTATCATGAGCGTGATATTTGCTATATAGTGAAATCGAAAAAGCTAAAGTTCGCGAACAACTTCTGGAAGGTTTTTGGAGCAGCGTTTGTGATTTCTGCTCCTCTTTCCGTGTGAACTTTGTCAAATTCATCCACTCAAGTTTTTTCGATGATCTACGGTGAGAACGAGAAGTCTAGTGATAGTCCTTGTGAGTGGCAAGCTCCTGCTTCTTGCCGAGCATAAAGTCAAACAATCTTTCGGATAAGAACCCAGTCATTGTGATCTTAAATGATAAGTATTATGTACATACAATAACAGCCAGGCGCATTCTACACCAGTCACTGTTACGGAGCTTGCGAATATGAACGCTCGCTGGTAAACTAGTAGGATCTACCGAACAAAGTGTAGTTGACGGCAGGCTTGTCACAGCGCACACACTGTTGACCCTGCTTCAATTCAGGCTGGTCATATGGGATACACAACGACTTGGCACCCATGGATGGGGCACGCTCGTCCTGCTCCTCATCCTCACCATTGTCCTTCTTGGCGGAAGCTTCCTTGATCTCGTCTTCACACTCTGGGACACCACACCATGGTGCCAAGATAACGTTCTTGGCGTTAAGAGTAGGCACGAAGTCCTTCCAGTCCTCAACCACAACACGGTGCTGGTCGAACTTAACACGGGCGGCCTCCAACAAACCCTTCTGCATCTCTTCCAAGATCTCGGGAACGCGAGTGGCCAAGTCGTCCAACTTGACGGTGTACTTCTCACCGTTGTCACGTCTCACGGCCGTGACCTGACCCGCGGCCAAGTCCTTAGGACCGAATTCAACACGCAAAGGCACACCCTTTAACTCAGCATCGGCGAACTTCCATCCTGGCGAGTAGTTGTCTCTGTAGTCACCCACGGTTCTAACGCCGGCCGCAACCAAGGAGTCCTCGATCTTTTGCGCACCGCCATTGACAGCGGCTCTTTCCTCGGCAGAAGTCTTGGCAGTCAAACCGACAGGAATCACTACGGCTTGAGTCTGGGCCACGCGTGGTGGCAAGACCAAACCCTTGTTGTCGGAGTGAGTCATGACCATCACACCGATAACACGGGTAGACAAACCCCAAGAGTTTTGCTGGGCGAAAACACGGGGCTGGTCGGCTCCATCAGGGCTCTCGACGGAAATGTTGAACATTTTCGAGAAGTTCGTACCCAAGTGGTGCGAGGTAGCACCCTGGATACCACGGCCGGTGGCGGCAACGAAACCTTCAACGGTAGTGGTGTAGTCAGCACCGGCAAACTTCTCGTTTTCGGTCTTGCGGCCCTTGATCACTGGAACGGCCAACAATTCCTCGTAAATACCCTTATAGAGCTCCAAGGTCTGCTCGACTTCGTTGGAAGCGCCCTCCTTTGTCAAGTGGGCAGTGTGACCCTCCTGCCACAAGAACTCACGCGTTCTCAAGAATGGCTGTGGGTGCTTGAATTCCCATCTGACGACAGAGTTCCACTGGTTCAATTTCAAAGGCAAGTCACGGTGAGATCTGATCCATTTGGCGTAGTATGGGTACATCACGGTTTCCGAGGTTGGACGAATGGCAATGTGCTCGTCCAACTCGGACGAACCGGCACGCGTAACCCACGCAACTTCAGGAGCGAAACCTTCCACATGGTCTTTCTCCTTCTCCAATACCTTCAGCGACACGAACATGGGGAAGTACGAGTTCTTGACGCCCATTTGCTTGATGTGCAAGTTGAACCAGTTCTGGATCTCCTCCCACACAAAGTACGAGTTTGGACGCAAGATGTAACATCCGGAAACGTCGTAGTAGTCCAACATTTCACCCTTGACCACGACCTGAGAGTACCAGGTAGAGAAGTCCTTCAGTTTGTCGACGGTGATACCGATCAACTTTGCGTCCTCCAATTTGGCTGCGTCTTTCTCCTTCTTCAAAGCCTCCTTTCTCGCGGAGGTAGCAGCACCCGTAGCACTAGAGCCAGCAGCAGCGGCCTGGTCGGTAGAAAAGTCAGTAGAGACGATTTCAATACCGGTCGACTGCAAAAACGCATTCACGGTAGCGGCAGGGAGGCAAGCCTGGGCCAGTGCTGTAGACAACCGCAACACGGCATCTTCAGCGGCCGAGGTGATCGCAGAGTCGACGACAAGCTTGATTTTCCCGGCCAATTCAGGAGTCAAGTTGGCAATCAGCACCTCCTTGGCGTCAGTCTTGAAGAACGTCTGCACCAATTCGTCATTAGCCATACGAGGCTCCTTGACACCAGCAGCCTTGGCAATGGCACCACCGGGAGTGGCAGTGGATGCAAGTGCAAATACGACTACGGGCACTGGAGTAGCGGTTTTCGCCGTTTTGGGCTTGAACACAAGTGTTTTCGTGGGCAACGCATTTTCCGCCTGCACGGTCGCTAACGAGAGCGCAGCGAGGGATTGTTCAAGGGCCATTTCACGAGTTTTGGGTGGGGGCAAAATGGAGCCAGATTTCGAAGGAGAAATAAATCCGGGGATTCGGGAAGCTGGTGAAGAAGAATTTGGAAACGGAAGGTGCCGAGATGTCAGCGCGTGAGGGGAGGTGCGAGGGAGGTGGGAAAAAAAAGGATCGAAAAACTGTCCGCCGCGCGAGCCCACGGACTGAGATAAGGATGTTGTATTTATTGAAGGTGAATTGATGAGGTAATCTACATTCGTCATGGTATAATTATTGTTTTCAAATTCGACTGATTGGAAGTTTTTTCGTTGAGCTAATTGAGTTTTTAATAGAATGTTATATTTAAGATAGTTAGCTGGTTTTCATTTTCCAAACGGTTTTTTTCTTGAATTCCAAAGCGCGCGCTTGAAAAGCCAAATTGAGCAGTGATTTCGATCTCATAAATCTTTAGTCATATCAAACAATTATCGAGAAATAACAAGCAGGTACATGAGTCATGAGAAAAAATCATTGATTTAAGTTTTGTCATTTTCGGTTTTCATGTCTACGAAGCAGTTAAATTGATTTTTGTAGAGATACCCACGTGGTCTAGATGCGGGCATTAGTTTTCATAAACTTTGTCACTTGAATAGCAAAACGGTTTGAGGTCTTTTGAAATGCGGGTCATTCTTCTCAATGTTAAGAGAAGAATTCTTCAAAGTTAGGAGGCCTGGCGCACAAAATACGAATGGCCTGCGTCATGCGATCCAAGCTTGGTGACCACCCATCGTCCGTTCTGATCAGAATTTCAAGTTGAGAATTTGAGGATGTATATTTTGAGCAGAAAAGATGCCAGAATTGAAATTTTCCGCCGATTTCAAGTCAAATACTCGAGTTTAGTCTCTGTAAGTGTTGGCTGCGAAATTGGTGAACCCGCGCAATGAGTCATTCTTCAATTACCAAGAAGGATGGGATAAATTGAAGTATCGAGCCAGAATCAGAAGATAAAACTCCAACAAATTGTCATCGATATGCAGATAGCTTCCTATCTTACATTTTCAGTCCATACAATTGGCCCGTCATTTTTCCGACCTGCACAGGTTTGATCTTCTCGTCATTGAGATCGTTTAGGGCTTCTTCAAAGACTCTCCGCGAGCTTGACCTGCACCTAAGAGCGAAAAAAGACTCATTCGCGCAGCTTCAAACTAGTCTTTGACCCAGATCTCAGGTTTACACTATCAATTTATTCCATTTTATAAAATGTCCGAGGTTTACGTAAACGAAATCAGCGGTGCCGACACGGTCGGCGCCGGTACATCCGCACAGCCATATGCCACCCCAGCATTTGCTGCCTTTTCTGCGCCTGACGCCAAGATTCTTGTCTACAAGCCAAAAGAAGGCGCCGAGGGTGAATTTGAGTACGTCGAGATCTCTGCGTCGGCTCTTAAAAAAGCAAAGAAAGGTGCCGACGGTTTGCGCAAGAAGCAGGAGAAACAGGCCAAGATTGACCAGGACAACAAGCAGAAACAGGAGGCGGCTGCGAAGAAATTCGCCGAGTTGGACTTGATCAAGATCACCGAGGATACTTCTTTACCCGCCGCGACCAAGATCAAGTTGAGATCAGTAGGCGACTTTGTAAACCAGCGTGTCAAGGTTCAGGGATGGGTCCACCGTTTGCGTGCACAAAAAGGAATGACGTTCCTCACGTTGCGTGATGGTTCGGGTTTCCTTCAAACGGTATTGACCGGTGACTTGGCCAAGGCCAGAATCACGCTGGAGTTGACTTTGGAGTCCACGGTGGTAATCAAAGGTGTAGTGGAGAAATTGCCCGAGGGCAAGACCGCGCCTGGTGGCGTCGAGTTGAAGGCCGACTTCTACGAGGTGGTGGGCTTGGCTCCATCCGGAGACGATGCTTTCACCAACAAAGTGCAGGAAAACGCCGACCCATCATTGCTTTTGGACCAGCGCCACTTGACGATGCGTGGTGAGACTTTGCTGGCGGTATTCCGCGTGCGTGCCGTGCTCTTGAACGCCATGAGACGCTTCTTTGCCGAGGAAGGTTTGACCGAGGTCACGCCGCCATGTATGGTGCAAACACAGGTCGAGGGTGGATCCACATTGTTCAAATTGGACTATTATGGTGAAGAAGCATACTTGACCCAGTCTTCGCAGCTTTACTTGGAAACATGCTTGCCAGCATTGGGAGACGTGTTCTGTGTCCAGGAGAGTTTCAGAGCCGAAAAGTCCCACACGCGTAGACACTTGTCGGAATACACCCACGTCGAGAGTGAGTTGGCCTTTTTGTCCTTCGATGAGTTGTTGGACCACTTGGAGCGTCTTTTCACCACCGTGGTCAAGTACGTGGTCGAGGACCCCGTGGCCGGCCCATTGGTGAAGCAATTGAACCCCGAATTCGAGGTGCCAAAGACCCCATTCTTGCGTATGGCGTATGTTGATGCCTTGGAGTGGTTGAACGAGCACGGTATCCCTAATGAAGATGGTGAGAAGTTCAAGTTCGGTGACGACATCGCCGAGGCTGCGGAGCGTAAAATGACCGATACCTTGAACGTGCCAATCTTGTTGACGCGTTTCCCAGTCGAAATTAAGTCTTTCTACATGAAGAAGTGCGAGGACGATCCACGTGTGACCGAGTCTGTTGACGTATTGATGCCTAACGTCGGTGAGGTCACCGGTGGCTCGATGAGAATTGACGATTACGACGAGTTGGTCGCGGCCCTTAAACGCGAGAACTTGTCTTTGGACGACTACTACTGGTTTACCGATTTGCGTAAGTACGGTACGTGTCCTCACGGTGGTTATGGTTTGGGTACTGAGCGTATCTTGGCCTGGTTGTGCGACCGTTTCACCGTCAGAGAGTGCTCGTTGTACCCAAGATTCGCTGGTAGATGCAAGCCATAGATTATGTTTCTTGTCTGCTTATTTTCTGTCTATAGACCATGCCATATTATGAATTATACATTTCTCATTTTGAATGCGAGTACTTATAGTATATTATTCAATTTAGCGCTCTGAAAGGAGACCCAGCACTCATTTCATCTGAGAATGGCAACTCGAGAAACGCATAAGATGTGGAAGTTAAATCCAGTAAAACGAATTTTGAAATCATTCTTAGCTTATAGACTTAAAGAAGTTCAGTTTGCTTACATTCATTTCTCATTTATTTTCTTACGTAAGAAGCGATATCCCATTGAGTCCAATTTTCAATTTGAAAGATGCCTGAGTAGCTGGCCGGCCTTTCCACCCTATGAAGCTAGATTTTTCATTACTCATGGTACATGGGCTGGCCGTTGAACGATAAGTTCCTGAGGTCGATCTTGTCACAATACTTACTCCAAAAACCGCATCCGAACACAAGGTCAATGGATAAGTTTGGGGCCACGTAGCATTCTCTGATAAAAGTTATACCGTTGGCTTCGAATTTGAGCTGCACCTTCGATTTGATAGGGGTAGAGCCAAACACACACGAGTAGGTAAGCGGAATTTTCTTAGCGCCGATCTTGTCGATAAACTTCTCGCTTATGATATCATCGCTCGTACCAGAGGAGATCAATCCGGAAGTAGAATAGTCCGTGTTGACCATTACGTCTAAAATGGGCAGCCTTTTTGGGTCGGGCCCGCCGACAAACCATACGCATGGGCAATCCACGACAACTGGATTACCTCTTCCGGCGTTCGAAAGAGTCGCAATTTCAGTAGCCATTTCGGTGCTTTACAAATTATTTATTGCAATTGAGGTGTTCTGAGCACGAATCTCCCAAAACCCCAGCAGATTCGTGAAGAACGAGCTGCACATGATCCGGCTTTGGTTCCCGCCGATCTTGCCCATCGGTCACGTGCGGCCTAGTCGCGCGCCTCACTGAGTCATTGCTGCAAATTGAAAGAATGCAAAAACATAAATGAGGATGGAGACTTGCGCGAAACACTAGCCATCCTCAGTCAAAATTCCTCATTTGATATTTGTCCAATACACCATGAAATGTGTGGCTCTTGTGCAAGCCATCACTCAAATTCGTGAATGGGTGGCTTCTACTCGGCGCGAGTTCGCCGTTGTGTTTCATTTTCAGATCAACTGATCACGTACTTCAAGTTAAATAGGGCTATGATCTAATCCGTAAGACAAAACTATCACAGTCTCGAAAGGTATGAAAGTATTCTTTCGGTAGCCATCGAAAATCATACGTTTTCAGCAGCCGTATCACTCAGTCCATTGCACCATGAGCTTGTCGTGGTTGTGAGCTAACTTCTAAAAGACTTGGCTACTCAATTCAGTTTCAGATTTGAGATGAAACGAATGAGTGGCCAGAGAATTACTTACGAAGATGCAGGGTTTCATCAGAGTTAGAATGCAAACTCGTATGGTCATTAGGTGTCTATTATCATTACCCAAAGTGTGAGCGTGAGTAGATAAAAGCGCCAAAGGCCAGGGGCTAGCGTGATCTGGACATGGAAATGATGTGATTCACGGAGACAGATTTGAATACATTCAAAAACGAGTGTGCGGTATCATGAAATAAATCAAACAATATTTATTCTTTGAGTATATATAAAACTATCTCAAGAGCTCCGAAATTTCAATCGAAGGTAAATTCCAAAGCGATCCATTATTATCGATCCGTATCACTACTGTTAAAAGGCCGCAAAGCGAACAAAAACACACAATTGCAAGTCAGAAAAATGGCCAATTATTTCGCAAGCACATTGCAAGAGAGATAGTATCTCTCCTCAGGAGATGAGATTACCCCCTTTTGACTTCCGATGGCGTGGAGCGGCAAGTCTGAGGCACTTCTGATAAATCGATATACGAACTTCAGGTGCAAGGCGGTTTTTTGTTTCAATGAGGGGTGAGGCTTTTTTGGACTCGTAGTTCCAACATTTGATAAACAACTTCAATTCTTCCTGAGTGAAGCGGAAGGGCTTTGTCTCTCCAGGTCCTACTTTCTTGCTGGCGTACAAATATTCAACCCCCTCTTCCAAATCGTCCCGCGGTACGACAATGGCAGAAACAATGGAGAGAAGTAGTGCTATCACGAAAAAGAGGTGTTGCATTGGAAGATTCTAGAAGGCAATCAATGAGAAAACTAATGTTGAAATAAGGATGTCAATTGGAAACTTTCGGGCCTTTTATAGGAAAGTGCAACCTGAAACCGGGCGCCCGGGCAAATTCTGGAATGCGCCACCCTTTGTTAAGCTGCTTTCATGTTCTGAATTTGGATCATTGTTTATCTCTTACAAATGGTCACTCACTCAGGTGTCAGTTCAAGTTTTGAATGACCTTTCCATTCTTTTCTCTTTATTTCTCCTGTCACTCTAACAAGATACAAGGGCTTGATATTTGAAATGAGAACCCTCTTTTTAAGCAGGCTGAATGAAATTTTGGATCATTTCATTATCAATTTCTCAGCTAAATGTCTACAGTTGATCAATTCTAAAAAGGCATGACAATCAAACTTCTAGGTGTATGCAGCGAAAAACAGTGCTTTTGGACAAACGTTCTTGCTCAAAATCATGTTACTTACGCTATAGTGCTCATAGTCGTTGTAATCATTATCTTCATAAAACCACCGTGATTGCTGTAAGGGGAGGCGAATGTTTTGCATTCCAAGAGAGATCTATTCTTTGGGCATGTGAAAGTAGGATTTGCGGAGAAACACGAGATTGCATTGATCTCAAAAACGAAGTTCGCTTTTGTTCAAAAAACGATTTTTTATCCCGGGCGTGATCTGAAAACCAGCCAACACAAATTTCACACCTGCATTTACTTTTCCACTGGTAACACAATCAGTAAAATTGAATTTGAAGCGATCTCGCTTAGCCACCAGACAAATGGTTGACGTCAACAATTCTTCCGAAAAACCAGATGTTTGCTAAATTAATTATCAAAACTTCTTTTGTACAGGTCTCGTCTATGCAAAAGAAAGCCGCTAAAAAGCCAGACAATGGAGATTGCTTCGCGCTTAAACGGATGGTATCAGAAAAAAAAAATAAAATCTGTTAGTTGAGTTGAATAAGTTCCACTCATGGTCACTTGTTTGCAGTTGAGTGACCGTTTTAGCCACCGTGAATCGTATCTGCAGGTAGTGTCGTAGAGAAGAGAATGCACGAGGGATTTGGGTCACGACTTGAGTATTACGTAGCTTCTCACTGAAACTAGTGCGAGAAATTCTGAAATTTCATTGCAACTGAATTGAAATTTTAGTCCTGTGTTTTCGGGAAGACTGAAAAGAAATACCATGTTGAGAAGTCTACAAAAAGACATGCTTTTGCCGACTCCATAGCTTACAAGCATGGCTCTTTATTCAAAAGAATGACCTTTCGGTCATGTTTTTCATCTTCGCAAGGCGGGTGTATTCACATCTTCCATGAGTGAAATTTGGCACGTTGTACTCGATTTTTATAATCAGGACAATAGAATGGTGACCTGTAAAGTCTTAACTGTAGCAGGACGAATTCCATGAGCTTTCGCGAATTCATGTTTCTCGAGGTGCGTCTAGTGGATTTCATCCGAGGAGAAACAAAATGACTAATGTTTCTTTTGCCCCGCCCCGTAAATTTATGGAACGTAATTCCAAATGATTTTATTCATACTGCCCGCTCCTGCTGTCTTCACTACTGCAATGAGTCAGTGAGCCGGCCAATATCGTAGCAAGTGGGGTCGTCTGTCGAGCACCGGGAATTCGACAAACTAAATTTTACAATCGCTGAATTTTATAAACTATTCGATTTCCTTGTTTACTCGTTGATCTTGTCCAAATATATCTGAGAAACATTTGAAATGGTTTTAGACGACATCATTTGAGAACACTCAGCGACATGCATCTATAGTTGCCCCAGTCAGTACGGCAAAAGAAGCGGGATGAGCCAATATCCATATACTTCTCGGCAACTGACATTTAGAAACACATCGTATCATCTTTTTTTTTTTTTTCATTTTCACAAAACCGCGATAATTGACATGTCACTACAGATGTCATTCGAGGCTGGTGGAACGCTCCCTCTAAAACCAAAATATGGCCTGCAATCAATTGACTTGTAGGGGCGTGCTTCGTCGCTTTGAATATAAAAAGGTCACAGCTCTCGCATATTATTTGTGATGGGAGAGCATCAGCAGAAAAATAAAATACAAAGCATAAACTCTGTACTCACTTTGCATCCAACGCTACATTATCTAATCCGCAGAACTCTGACCCATATTTCCCGAAATAAAAAAATTTGGAACTGTAAAGCGCAGAAGCGAATTTCGCTTCAATTATTTGGACCATGAAAATTTTTCACAAATTGATGAACATGGGCTTGGGCAGGGTCGACCGCCTTAATTACATGCATCTTCGTTCGGCTTGTATGCACGATATCCGCCTCGTCCCCCCTTCGGCGCCCAGGCGTTTGTTTTCGAGCGACGGTCACGGAAGGAAAACGAACTGCCTCATGAAGTTATGCAATTTTAGAATCAAAAGAATTTCAATCGAGAATAGCAGGATTTTGATTTCAAAAGAAGTATCGACATGAACTCATGCTTCAAATAAATAGGAAATGAATCAAATCCCTCGAGATTTGGGGCGGGCCCAGGATAACCCGCTTTACATATGTGTCTTGCACATAAAAACGATTTGGGGTATTTTGTGGAGCCCAATGGCGGTAAATTTGCCCGGTTTTGGACTCCGAATAAAAGATGTCGATATTTTTGCGAAAGCTTTCTTCACAAAGCCCAGATATTCGACCACGTTATATGATGCAAAATTCTCGGTATCTAAGGTTCAGGCGAGTCTGACACAGCATCAGATACGAGTCATTTCAAGTATCGATTGCTGGAGCAAATACTGCTTTCTTGTTTCTCGTATCTATCTCATCTGCAAGCAATTTGCGGGGCGTTTTTCTGGGAACAGTGATTACTCAACATGCATCAGGATCTATATAATGAACGCTTGGCCCAAGACTTCCACGTAGATGTAAGAATACTTCGTCTCCATTATGCTCAAGTTTCTCGCTATTTTTAGCTTTGTGGTAAAGGTGTTGACTGCCCCAAGTGGTTGCACTGCTTCCGGGACTACGGGACAGGGCTTCGATGTCACATTCTACAACCATCCGCTTACACTGAACTACATGGTCAGTCCGCAAGTGGTGATTCCTACATATGCAGACTATGGCATACTTGGGCAAGTTAGTGGCATCACTTCGACCCTGTTCTATTACTCAACGCTGTCTACCGCCTCTCAATATAGTAATCTTTATGGCTTCAATCTTCCGATTACGAATTTCGCCATGTCCATGAAGGGTTACTTTTTGGCTACTCAATCGGGTATCTACACATTTTCGATCAACCCAAACTCGTGGTATAGTCACGGTGGTTTGTTGTTTGGAACATCGGGATCTTGCTGCGGCAGTTTTGGCAGCATGATAAACAGTACGTCGATACTTTATGCATTGGGACAACCTAATACAATGACAGTCACCCTCACTGCTGGTGTATACTATTCCCTTGAAGTACGGTTTGTCAATTTGCGGGCTACCGGAGGCCTCATTCTTTCGGCCATCAAGCCCGATGGTTCTTCAATCAGCGACCTCGGTTCGAGCATATACCAAATTGCCGTACCAAAATGCTTAACAACCACGACGTCGTATTGGACTGGTGTATCTACTGTACTGTCGACAAATTCAGGAAGCTCGACCGATACAGTAGTCGTGAATTTCCCCTATGCCACTAGCACGTCTTACTGGGAGAAACCTTTCACGTCATCGACAACGATTGTCAATTTGTTGGGAGGCCAGCCCACAATTGTGGCGGAGATGCCCTTTGCCACCGAAACATCCGCTGGGAACAATTCTTTTTCCGCTACAACAACTTTGATGCCCAGTGATGGGAGCCGTCCTATCGTCTTGGTCAGAATTCCGGTGGTTCCGACACTAACAAGTACATGGACTGGGTCATACTCCACATTCGTCACTGTTTTAGGAACAGATGGAGTGGGGACACCAGTGATTGAAATTCCACAGAGCACGAGTGAGCTGAGCTCATTAAGTGCATCAAATTCCGAAAATCTCACGACTGATCTGTTGTTTTCTTCAAAAAGTTCACTGTACTCAATCGTTAATTCATCAGAGTCGTTTGTTATTTCGTCATCGGAATCAGCTGCGTCGTTAGATTCGATTACAACATTAAAGTCGTTGGTACCAACGTCATTACAGTCAGTTGCTCCATCGTCATCGGAATGGCTTGTATCTTCGTCATCATCATCATCAGAGATTCTCTCTTCATCCTTGTCGATCAGTAGCATTTCGACACTGTCGGAAACGCTTCAGGCCACTTCTATTTCAAGTTCCCAGTCCTCTGAAATGCCAATATCGAGATCGGGTATAAGTGTTTCCGTCTCAATGTCTCCGAAGTTTGCATCATACATCAATGGCCTGTCAGTCTCGAGCTTGCCATCCAGTGTCATGTCCCTGAGTTCTGGTGAGCGGTCGTTTGTTTCCAATGGAAGTGAGTCATGTGTTGCAAGGGGCTCAGCTGTCAGCTCATTCACAGGAACTAGCGAAGCAGTGTCGACTATTTCGTCGACGTCGCAACTTAGTTCAGACACAACTCATGTCTACTCTTCGACCGAGCTGTTTTTACATAATAGTTCGTCTGACTTGGGTAGTTTCGTTTCACTTACTCGGACATCAATGAGCAGTCATCCATACGCTGCTCTGTCCCGCGAATCCATGGATCCAGAGACTGCGTCACTGTCAACAACCGAACCTCAATCATCTGCAGCGAATTCTTCGTTTGCATTGTCATCAACTATTATTGTGTCTAGTGGTTCGCTTACGGATCCAAGCTCGGTGACCAGTGATGATAGTAGAGTGCTCTCGATAAGTATCGCAACATTGGTATTGGAAAGCGACAAGACGGCAAAAAGCGGCTCTCGAGCGCTGTTCCATACCTCCTCTGCCATGTCTTATTATGAATTGATCAGTTCAGCTTCTGCATTGCTTGAAAACATATCTCTGGATGCATCGATGGTCACTGCCACTCCTGCAGTTCAAGCAAGTGGAATCTCGAGAGGGGCAACCCAGTCTGAACACGAACTGGCCGTAATTCTGGCCATTCTGGCACCCAGACCAGTCCTTCCATGGTACGCCAACTCTTCTACTTCATCAGTTGTACGGTACACAAGTACCGGGGCACTTTCAGAAACCCAATTCTCACTTCAGGGTGTTACTGAATTGAGTCACGCCTCGGAAAGTCGGGTCGCGACAAGGTCTAGTCTCGCATCAGTCCCCACAGAAATTTCCAAGTATTCGTCGTCCTTCACTTTGATCAGACTTGGAAGTGAAATTTCCAAAAGCAATTCGCCATCACTCACTGCGACAATTCCCGAGACCTCGCGCTCCACAATCAGGACTTCTCCTGGCAATGGCGATCTTAGATCCAAGAGCACATTTGACAGTAACTTCGTTTCTTCCACTGCCTCAACAACCTCCAAATATTCCTCAAGTACAAGCACGGGAATTACGTCGATGTCATCAACAGCCGGAATCTCTGTCTATGAAGGTAAGTCGCCCATAATTCTCAGAGTCTCGGCTGTTGCTTGGCTACCGTTCGCTGCACTTTTGTTTTAAATCAAGTTAAGGCTCAATGTTTATACAGTTGCTAGTTTTATCTTATATCATGTAATTTTACTCAAATCCTAGGGTACATAAGAAAATGTCCATGCAATCACGCTGCGGCGATATAGAAAGTTTTTGACCAATTTCTGTTCAATTCTGTATTGGTTTGCTCGAAACCAGAAAAACATTGAAACTGAAAGACGCGCACTTCAAACTGCGGCGAATATCGTTTGCATGACATCACCGACCAGATCGTGAATGAATTAACTCACTGCTCAAATTCCGCTCAATTTTTGCTCCTGATTTAATAGGGGTTTTGGGCGTTTTTTTTTTCCACGGAAGATCCTGCAAGGATATTCATGTAAGGCGGCAAACTGCGGAAACGCCCAAAATCTCTTACACAGGCATCGTACCATCGCGAGATCGGGCGTGCGGGGGAAATACAGAACCCTGCAGATGAATCAAGAAATATCAACATATTGGCCAAATTTGAGGAGCGTGTCTCAATGAACGATGAGATCCCTTCTGTCTCATATATAAGACCTTAACTATCATGAAAATTCGAGAAAACTAGGCATGGCGATGGATAGAAATCGACTGTAAAAAGCCACGCGTGGGCAAGTTGCAGCGCATGAAAATTGGGCGTCTCGTGAACCAAATGCAGAATTTTTGTATAACGAAAGGGCTTTGAAGATGGGCGACTGTCTCATATCTAGATCGGCACGACTTTCGATGATGATTCTCAAATAAATCTAACCTCTCGATCGATCTCCGATAGTATTGGCTGTTAAGGGATTCAGGATGCTTCACATCTATCTTTTTATTTTGGCATTCTTTGCTCCTGCTATATCCGCTGTTTCTGGCGGTAGCTCATCAACAACTACGTCCTCCAGCATAACCAGCGGATTTGATGTCCAGTTCTATCATTATCCCTTCATGCCGCCGGCAAGTGTTATTATGCCGAATATTCTGAGTTACTCGAACTATGGCGCTCTTGATGCCGTAACCGGGGTCACTGAGGTCAACTTTATGTATTACTCCAGTGTTATATTGGTCAATACGGGTGATGTCTACGGCTATCTGCTCACGTACACCAATTTCTCAATGGCCATGACCGGATATTTCTTGGCCTCTCAAACTGGAACTTATACGTTTACACTTGTCTATCAATGTACTGGAGGCATCACTGGCTTTTCTCTCGCCATACCGGCTTGCGGCACTGTTGCCGCACCTACCATGTATGTGGCGTCGCTGACCACTAAAACGCAGACGATGTCTTATAACCTTGTGGCCGGAAAGTATTACCCCGTCGAAATTCTCTACTTGACATTTCATGGCTCCTCGTGTCTCACATTAAGTGCCGTTGCTCCCGATGGCACTGCAATTGACGATATTGGAAGCAGCGTTTACCAAACCACTATTTCCTCGGACTGCTACGCTACCACAACTAGCTATTGGACGGATACGAGTACTGCAACCACAACTACTACTTTGGGAGGCACTGAAATCGTAATTGTCGAGATGCCTTATGCCACCAGTACTTCGTACTGGACGGGCTCTTACACTGGCCTTACTACCATCACGGGTGACGCTGATGAGCAACCTACTATTCTTGTAGAGGTTCCATATGCCACCAAAACTGCATATTGGACAGAATCTTATACTGGCCTCACGACCATTACGGGCGACTCTGATGAGCAACCGACCATTCTTGTAGAGGTCCCATATGCCACCAAAACTTCGTTCTGGACGGACTCTTACACTGATCTCACAACCATTTTTGAAAGCTTTGATGAGCAACCGACTATTCTTGTGGAGGTTCCGTATGCCACCAGTACTTCGTATTGGACGGAATCTTTTACTAGCCTCACTACTATTACTGGTGACTCTGATGAGCAACCGACTGTTCTTGTAAAGATTCCGTACGAGACGCTGACGACAACCTGGACAGAGTCTTACGTGAGCACCACGACAATCTCGCCAAGCGATGGTAGCCGCCCCACACTTTTGGTGGAGACTACCGCCGAGCTTTCGTCTTCTTCTGCTTCAAGTTCGGTATCTGCGACTCTTTTCAGTTCAGAGCAAGCATCAAGCTCATTCACGCAGACGCAGCTGAGCACAAGCTCACTGTCTGCGGGAGTGTATGGCTGTGCGGCAGCCAGCCCCACGGCACTGGGATTTAATGTCGATTTTTTCAATTATCCTTACATGGCATATAGCGCACGAACAGCTGACGACAATATTACAACATACAATCATTATGGATGGATTGGATCCGTGACGGGCGTGACATCGATAAATTTCGCTTCTTACCTTTCACCTCCACGACAGACGAATGGAGCTATTTATGGCTTTCGCATCACGACCTCCAACTTCGGAATGTCCATGACGGGATACTTTTTGGCGCCGCAAACAGGAACTTACACTTTTACTCGCAATGTCAAAAGTATCGGTTTGCTTTTCGGTGGTGCAGTGTCTTGCTGTGGCGGTGTTTACAATGTAACAGATATGGTTGATTCCTCGCTGTTGACAGTCGTTTCTGGAATTGCCGACGATTATCTGGAGACAATCTCAGTATATCTCACTGCCGGTGTCTATTATCCGGTAGAAATCATATTTTACGTCAGTGGTGGCAGTGCGATACTTTATATTACTGGAACTGCCCCGGATGGTACGAAAATTAGTAATCTCGGTCTGTACGTGTACCAAATTGCCGTCCCAACTGAGTGCTACTCAATTCTGACAACATATTGGACAGGTTCCGACTATGAAACCTCGACCGATATGACAACTCTGTCTGCGTCGAGAAGCTTCACGCGGAATGTTCTCGTCAGAGTTCCGTATGCAACTACCACATCTTTTTGGACAGAGTCATACACTAGCTCAGTTACAGTGACTGCTTCAGATGGAGGGCGGCCTACAGTATTCGTTGAAGTTCCTTATGACACTGTCACAAGCATGTGGTCAAATTCAGATGCCTCCACAAGCACCATTACTCCTAGCAATGGTGACCGGCCAACAGTTGTTGTGTACAATGCAGTCACCTCTTCGACAGCGACATCTTCGACGGACTCGTCAAGTATTCAAAGCTCCGCTGAGGTTTCAACTTCAAGCTTGGAGTCCTCGCTTAGCAGCAGCATGGTGGACACAGCTTCGGGGTCTGCCCTTGAGAGCTCTACATTTTCTCTCGATGCTGTTCTGCAAACACCCTCTGAAATTTCCTCTTTTGAGGCACAAATCACGTCGAGTACGTCTCTTGCTTCGTCTTCTGAAAGCGAGGTGTCTTTCTTTCCAGCAGCATCTTCTAGTGTGTTATCTGAGGCAAACGCAGATTTCAGCTCCCTGTTTTCCGAAAGTGCGACCTCTGTTCCAGTTTCTCAAACTTCAGCCGATGTTTTAACTGCTTCAGTTTCTGCAACACTGTCTGACATTTCCTCAGCTCCAGTATCTCGAACGTCGTCCGTTGTTTTAACCACGTCGGTGTCTCAAAGCTCGTCCAGGCTTTTGACTGATTCAGATTCTGAAACATTGTCCGATGTTTTCTATGCTTCAGGTTCGCAATCATCTTCAGGTATCTACTCTGCTTCAGCTTCTCTAATATCGTCCGATGCTTTGTATTCCTCAGTATCTGAGGCAGATTCGGCATCTCCTTCAGCCGTTTTTACAACTTCAACGTCTGAAAGTGATGATGCTGCCTCTTTTGATGTTGCTGCTGCTGCTGCTGCTACCTTATCATCCAATTTGTCTATGGAGAGTAGTATCAGCGTTTCATCGGTCTCAAGTGGTACTGTTGCAGCATCTTTAGAGAGTGGTTCTGCTATTCTCTCTTCCGGAGTGATCGCTTCTTCGACTCTGCCTTTGAACGCTCTGTCTTCTGAGAATTTGTTGATCTTTTCTACGATGAGCACATCCGCAAGTTCATCAGTTGCGGCGAGCTCTGCCGATCCGCAATCTTTACTTGAATCCACCCTCGTGTTCTCGAGCTCTCTTGCTTTCGCTTCACCACAATATTGGAACTCTTCCGTTGCTTCTTCTACTGTGAGCCTAGCAGCTCAATCGAAGGCGAGTGGATCAATTGTTCTTACGCTGGCTGAGGGAAACCTCGCCTCTGTCGTACTCCCTGCAGCATTGGCAAGTGATGATGCTGCGATGGGCTCGACCTTGGTCGAAACTGGCTTTTCATCGTCAAATATTGTAGGGAAATCTATGGATTCAGCAGCAACTATTGATACTGCGAGAATGTCTTCGATTATCTCAAGATCCCTGATCGATATGGTTTCCAATGCCATCGCGGCCAATGCTCCGACCGTAACTGACAAGCCGGGTGCATCTCAAGCACTGAGTGCTTCGTTGATTTCAAAGACTGCTGACCAGTCTGGCAACTCTGCCATTTCTAGCAACTCGTCCCTGAGAATTTCGCTTCCAATTCACTTCTCTCTGACGACACCTGAAGAGAGAGCTTGGAGCTCGCCAGTTGCTTCAAACGCGGCTAGCTCCATGATGGGAGGGACCGCCGGGGGACTCGCTGCCTTCACTGGCAAACTGTCAGCAAGCTTGATCACCGAAACCGGGACTACAATTGCTTATTCCACGAATGAATATGGCGTGATCTTGTCCATCACTTCGACTTTCACAACCACGTACTGCCCCATTAGTGGCGTAAGTGCAACCTCTAGTTTGTCTGCGGCGACTCCAGTGGTTACTCGTTCTCTCGATGTTCTGAGTTCGAGCGAGAAATCTTCAACACCCAAAACAGCTGGTGTCGTTGGAACCTTGCTGTCTCGTAATGGAGATGTGAAAAATTCTGCGATATCTACCTTGAGCAGCACGAAGGAGACACAGAAAATATTAATTTCAAGTTCCGGCTCGTTAAGCAAAGTGACAGCTGTTTCAACCTCATCAAGTAAGTCTACCGGGGCACTGACAAGCTCAGCATTCGCTTCTGTTTCGATCTATCAGGGTAACTCGCCGGCCAAAACGATAATGCTGACAGTGATGATGCTTCCTGTTCTTGCTCTCCTACTTTAGGAATCTGTATCTGCATACGAAGTAAGACCACGAGACTTCTCTTGTAAATAGCTATCTATAAGTTCAATGTAAATCAACCATGTATAGAAATTGATGTCCGGACCAAGTTACATTGTGCTTATGTTTGTAGTAATTTTTATAGATGGCACACCATGTGCACTACAAATTGAAATTGATAGTTTGACATGCTGATTTTCTACATCTGCATGATCGTAATGATCACGCCTAAACTATAACCTAAAACGGTAAGATTCAAAAAAAAGGCAAAAAAATAAAAATAAAAAAATGTCAACCTCCCAAAACTTTGGTCCGAGCGCCCAGCCGTTAGGCAGAATTTTTTACCATGCTTGCTAAACCCTTGGCCTTCCCATTCTCGCGCCAGCTTGGGTCAATAAGCTTCTCTCTTTCCTCAAACAATACTTTGTACGAAGTCTTGATGGTTCCCTCGCTGACACCCGTCTTCAGGGCAATCTTCAGCGGAGAGACCTCAGAGGCAAATACCAACAGAGACATGTGAATAACCGTGGCCGCAATAGTGATGGGCGAGCGCCCTGCCAATATGCCATGTTCCTTACACTTACGAGCAATGTGTTCAGCAGCGTTCGTCACATCATTGGAAAGACCCAAATGCGAACAGAACCGCCGAATGAGATCCTCTGCCGAGGTCTGTGTCGTCTGCTCGCTGTCCTTGATCAACGAGTAGGCGTTAGGGTTTTCCTCGTTCTTGGCCTGGATAATCAGAATCATGATCTTGAAAACCTTACCAATCTCAACCTTTGGCACATTGGTCAACGCCCAAATTTCTTTAAACGTCCGCGCCACCTTAGCCTTTCTGCACCCGATGAAAATGGCAGCAGCCATGATCGATTCCTGAGACTTTCCTCGCAACCGTTTTTCGTCGTGAACGAGCTTGTACACTTCCTTGGCACCATCTTGTACAATTTTTGGAAGTTGGTAACCGTCGCAAATGTGAGAGATCTTTGTGTACGCGGCGGCTAATGCATTATCCTTCTTGTCCACGAGCGATTTCGACTGGGCCCTGTTTAAATCACGACCCGCCTTCACATTCTCTGAGACGTACGAGATCATCGTGGAGAGGTCTTCCGTCTCGAGTAACGGATTCCCTGCATCTCCTACACGACTCGGGTCGTCACCGTTTTGATCGTCATTACTAAAAGTTCTCCATTCCGAGCGAGTGTCGACAACACGGTCACTTAATACGAGCCCACAGCTTCCACAAACGAGGTCACCTTCACTGAACCGTTCGATGATGTCCGGAGGGAAGATTTTGCATTCGGGGCAAGTGAGGGTGATGTTGAGGTTGGGACCCGAGAATGGCTGATCAGCGGAGCCTGCGACAGCTTGCATTCTCGTATAAATGGATTACGGAGTGCTTACTGAAAAGGTTGATGAGGGTGAGTAACAAGTGTGCGATGGGAGGGCGCACTGATGTTATGACACTGTTTTGTGTGTGGAGACAAAGAATTTGTCATGCTCAGCCAGAGCTGACGATATGCTCGCCGGTCGCATTGTCCGTCGCACGACTTGTACCTCGGACGCTTAAATTTCCAACAGCAAATTACTAAAAGAAGGTGCAGGTCATGTGTCAAAGCATTAGGTAGAATTCTTATTTCGTAAGGAACAAATTCTTTATTTCAAGAGTTGAGGTCTGCTCTTAATTCTATGTTTATGGTCTTTGTGGCATTTTGTTACTGCGAGGAAAACGACAGCCAAAGCCTACCAAAAATCCCCCAGTTTATGCGCGCGCTGGCAAGGATTTGGTGGGTACGGGTTTTTTTCCACGCTCTCGGTCACCTTCCTAATCCGGCAGGCATCGCAGTAAGCGCGGTGAGTAATCGTGTCGGAATTTTCAGAGAAAATCTCGCTCATTTCCTCAGATCCCAGTGAAAATCTCGACAAAAGTCTATTATCCAGGATTTTACCAAAAAATAGAAATGTCAAAGCCAACGGAAAACAGATTATGGGGCGGCCGGTTTACCGGAGCGTCGGACCCATTGATGGATCTTTATAATGCTTCGCTTCCATACGATAAAATCATGTACGACGCCGACTTGACCGGCACAAAAGTGTATACTGAGGGATTGAGTAAGCTTGGCTTGATTACTGCCGAGGAATTAAGTGAAATTCACAAAGGTTTGGAGGTCATTCGCGGCGAATGGAAAAACGGCGAGTTTGTCGAAAAAGCAGGCGACGAAGATATTCACACTGCCAACGAGCGTAGATTGGGTGAGATTATCGGCAAGCACATTGCAGGAAAAGTTCACACTGGACGTTCCAGAAATGATCAAGTTGCCACCGACATGAGAATCTACGTGCGCGAGACATTGACGAAATTGGTGCAGTTCTTGGGAGACTTCATTCGCAGCATCATAAACAGAGCCAAGACCGAGATCGATGTATTAATGCCGGGCTACACTCATTTACAAAGGGCACAGCCTATTAGATGGGCCCACTGGTTGAGCTCTTATGCGACCTATTTCACGGAAGACTACAAGAGATTGAAGCAGATCTTGGAAAGAGTCAACCAGTCTCCTTTGGGTGCTGGTGCATTGGCTGGTCATCCTTATGGTATGGACAGAGACTTTTTGGCTAAAGGGCTCGGGTTCAACAGCGTTATTGGCAATTCGTTAGTGGCTGTAAGTGACCGTGATTTTGTGGTCGAAACCCTTTTCTGGTCTTCGCTCTTCATGAACCACATCTCCCGTTTCTCTGAGGACTTAATTATCTACTCTACTGCTGAATTCGGTTTTGTTCAATTGGCCGATGCGTACTCGACGGGATCCTCGTTGATGCCACAAAAGAAAAACCCCGATTCGCTTGAATTATTGAGAGGTAAGAGTGGTCGTGTTTTCGGCTCGCTTGCTGGTTTCTTGATGTCGTTGAAGTCCATTCCATCAACGTACAACAAGGACATGCAAGAGGACAAGGAGCCCCTTTTCGATGCTATGACCACTGTCGAACACTCCATTTTGATTGCCACCGGTGTGATCTCTACTCTCAAGATTAACCAAGAGAAGATGGAAGGCGCTCTTACCATGGACATGTTGGCCACTGATTTGGCCGACTACTTGGTGAGAAAGGGTGTGCCCTTTAGAGAGACTCATCATATTTCGGGTGAGTGCGTGAGAAAGGCCGAGGAAGAGAAATTATCAGGAATCGACCAATTGCTGTTCCAACAGTACCAAGCGATTGATGCAAGATTCGCTGAGGACGTCAAGGACGTATTTGACTTTGAGGTTAGTGTTGAAAGAAGAACTGCTATTGGTGGTACGGCCAAAAGCGCAGTCACGACGCAGCTTGAATCTTTGGCTGCTCAGCTCAATTAGAATAGATTATGTTAATGCAAGAAGAACATATATACCCGTTTGTTTGATGTTGCGTGACTTCAGTAGCTGTTCCCATGGGCCAGACTCATTGATCGTTTCCTGGCTATGTTCTATTCAATCAAAGGGCTCTCTCAACTCTTTTTTTTTCAGCTTTCTTGAGTGAAGATCATATTCTGACACATCTACAAAACGTCCATGCCAGTCCACTAAAATAAATAATCCAGACGATACCTTGTGTGAGAACAGCAAGCCATTCTACGTCATCAGTTCACAAAATAAATTAAAAAATTGTGTATTTTTTTGAGTTTCGACAGTATGAAAAAAGATGAAAACTGATCAATAAATCTAAGTATAATGTTGCTGAAGTTTTAAAGTTTGACCCAAAATTCAGAATTGTTTTTCAAAGAAGTTGTCGTGGATTGCCGCGGACAAACAAAAACATAAGCACTCAATCTTGCAAAAATCACCAATAAGTGAAAAGAGTTTTGATTTAGTAATCGAGAAATGATACCCTAAGGAAAGATAATCTTTTTCAACTTCTTTATATTTCGAGTATTCAAAGTTCTTTAAAAAAAAGGCTCGGCGGGTTCAAGTGTCAGCCCCAACGCAGGTGCTGCAAAATCGAAGGAGGGGATGTCTCTAAAAGGAGGTGGTGTCATAGTGTACTGCGCATGTGTCAATATAATTTGAATTTCTTTTTCACGATGTTTCTCGATTTGCAGCCATCTCACTTTACTTATATATATGGGCGGCTCCCCTATTTTGAATAGACTTAGCTATCTTGTCTTTCCTTTTCTCCTCAACCCCACCCAACCGCCATAATAATATCGCTGCACCCATCACTCGTTTAAATCGATAACTGCCATATTTAATTTCTGTTCAAGTAAAAAAATTCAATTTCGACTTAGCGAAATGCCTACCACCAAGGCTGAATCAGTATCAGAAAAATTTGCGCAAATCATAAACAGTCTTACAAGTCTCAATGTTGAAAGTGAAATAGATAAGTCCTGGGCTCCTCGAGCAGGTCAGCTGACCCTGAGCATTATAGCGCTTCTTCTGAATGGTAAATCAAACGACACTTCGCTTCCCAGATTATTCGCCAAATTGGTGGTAGGATGTCCACAAGATCAGACACTTCAGACAAATTTCAGTCATCTAATTGTTCTCCACCTTTTTGAAACATCACTTTTTTCGGCATTACGAAACGAATTGTCACAAATGGACCAGATTTCAGGCAAAACTAATTATGATGTGCCCGATTGGTGGCCAGAGTCCAAGGAGAACATCGACCTCCAGCACCTCACTAGTCCCTTTGAAATTAGCACTGACATTGTCGCGTTTGCAGATACGACATCTACCGAGATCCACTCGATGATCGCCAATTTGGTCGAGATCCTCTCTTGCGTCGATACTATCGTGAGCGACCCACATCCAGCATGGACAGCTTTTGCCGGAGCGATATCAGTTATGCTGAAAAGCAGAGGACACCGTGATTTAGTGGCATTGGTGATGTGCCACGACGACCAACTTATCGATGTGTTACACAACCTTGCAACACTGTCGCCTGCAGCTTCTGGCCAGCAGTACGCTAAGTATTTCTTGGAACTGTTGTTGAGTCGACTGGCAATGCTCCACATCTTGTATTGTGTTTACGACCTTCCCGGCGCCAGACGTTTAATCGAATTATATGCTCACCAGCTGCATCAAGCTTATCAGGTTGCAGCAAGAGCGCCCTTTCGATATATCTTAGACTTGCTAAATCAAGATGCGAGCTCTGAGAACGCGAGTAACAGCACAAACATCACCTGTATTTCTATTGCCCTGGCCCTGCTTGTATCCATGAGCAAAAACTTAGACATTCAAGCCCTTTACGAAGAATTCAACAAAATTTCTAGCGTGGGCTCTCTCTGGAATGTGACGGCGCAATTCGGACGCGTTGTTGCGAGGATTCTCCTTGAAAACTATGGTGATTCAACCGGTGCTTCAGACTTCTGCCGATCCCTCAGTGCATTCACGCATTGGTCATTGCCGCCCCTTGCGAAACCCAACTACTTCGTTTCCGACTACAAGCCAACCCCTGCAAACGACACATTGGCTACATTGATGCACTTAGACGAATTTGACGAGATCCACAGAAGCCTATTCAACATCTTGAAATTCCTCGAAATTGTACAAGCTCGGGAAATACAGCAGATAATGGAGTTGGTATCAAGCGAAACGCTCGCGCAGAAGATATACGTCCGAAGTACGCGGCCATTGTACTTTTTCATCATGCTCGTACTTAAATGTAATGAAAGATTGAAAGAGGATAGTTTTATCGCAAGAAATACCTCAGAATTGTCAGTAAAGATTGTTGATGACCTAATTAACAGTCACGAGCTGCCACTAGCGTGGACCACGCTATTCAATTTCGCAACCGACATGAGCTACAACGAGATCAGCACACTGCACATATGGATGAATTTTCTCAAGCAACTAGGCACACAAAACAGAAACGTCAATCTCCAAGAGCTAATTGACGCAAGAATAGATCTGTTCAGTGAAATATTTTTCCCGGACATTGGTCATGAAAGTTCTATTTTGGGCTCTGTTGCGTCTCCCGGGGAGCTGCAGATGAGCACGCTTGGGCGGAGCGAATACATGTTTCTATATGAGGATTCCGCGCAAAGATATGATGATATGGATGAAAGCCAAATGAAAATGACCGGTCATTACTCATCTGGGAGACAGCAGAGCGTTCATGTGGATAAATTTGGCAGAGACCGAACGTGAAGTATGTTCAAGTGGTGCGTGCTGCCTTTCAATGCACGTGACCCCCCGCATCGGTAATCACTTTTTTTCTTTCTGCCGCCGCGCGACATGCGAGATGATCATCTCTCACTAACACTGTAAATAGAAAGACAAAGAAATACCATTTTTTCATCATGGTTTTGAAATCGACATCTGCTGGTGACGTATCTGTTTACCAGGTGGCCGGATCAAATCTCTCCAGATCTTTGCCAGACTGGATTGCCAGGAAGCGGAAAAAGGAATTGAAAAGAGATGCAGACTATATGAACAGAGTAGAGCTCATCCAGGATTTCGAATTCAGTGAGGCATCGAATAAAATACGAGTCACCCCTGACGGCCAATTTGCCATGGCCACAGGTACTTATAAGCCGCAAATTCACGTGTATGATTTCGCAAATTTATCTCTTAAGTTCGATAGACATACCGACAGCGAGAATGTGGACTTCCAGATCTTATCCAACGACTGGACGAAGTCGGTACACTTACAAAATGACCGTACTATTGAATTTCATACCAAGGGTGGAATCCACTATAAGTCGCGAATCCCCAAATTCGGCAGAAGCATCGCTTACAATCCCACCAACTGTGATTTGCTCGTGGGCGCCTCAGGCAACGAAATCTACCGTCTAAATTTGGAGCAGGGACGTTTCCTCAACCCTTATGTTTTGGAAACAGATGAAGGTGTCAATTCGGTAGACGTGAATCCTGTGCATGGACTCATGGCTGCGGGCTTGGAAGACGGAACGGTAGAGTTTTGGGATCCACGGAGCCGGCAGCGTGCTGCTAAACTTTATGTCACCGATGCAGTTGGCGAGCAAGCTCAGGTTACCACTACTACATTCAGAAACGATGGTCTCAATTTCGCGTGCGGAACTTCCAACGGTAAAGCACTTATATACGATCTTCGAACCGCCACGCCGTCGATCGTCAAGGACCAGGGTTACGGATTTGAGATCAAGAAGATCACCTGGATCGACGAAAATCGCAGCGACTCTGACAAGATTATGACTGCAGACAAACGTATCGCCAAGGTGTGGAACCGCTTGGACGGTAAACCATTCACGTCGATGGAACCCAGTGTGGATATCAACGATGTCGCGTACGTGAAGGAGAGCGGCATGTTCTTACTTGCAAATGAAGGTATGCCGATGCACGCGTACTATATCCCTAATCTTGGCCCGGCGCCCCAGTGGTGTCTGTTCTTGGACAGCATCACCGAGGAGTTGGAGGAGAAGCCATCGGACACGGTTTACTCGAACTTCAGATTCATTACACGTGACGACGTGGCCAAGTTGAACTTGTCGCATTTGGTTGGCTCCAACGTGTTGCGTTCCTACATGCACGGTTTCTTTATCAACACCGAGTTGTATGATAAGGTCAATTTGATCGCTAACCCTAACTCGTACCGGGACCAAAGAGAGAGAGACATCAGGAAGAAGATCGAACAGGAGAGAGAGTCGCGTATTCGTACTACAGGTGCTGTTACCAAGTCCAAGATTTCGGTCAATCAGGACTTGGCCGACCGTTTGCAGAGCAAGGATGGCGGCGACGCGATGCAGGACGACCGTTTTGCCGAGTTGTTCGAGAATCCCGAGTTCGCTGTCAACCAAGAATCCTTCGAGTATAAACAGCTTAATCCAGTCAAGTCTGTTAAGGATATCTCTAAGACCGAGCGTTCTCGTGGTTTGACCGCCGCGGAGGAGTCGGATGAGGAGAGATTGAACCCAGGCGAGGACAAACTGGGCTCCGAGTCCGACGACGAATCTGATAAGGAAGATGATGAGGCAGCACAGAGACAGAAGGAGAAGGTGCAGAAGGAATTGGAGAAGATACGGGCGAAGAAAAAGAAGCAAGACGAAGCTAACCGTTTCATGAACGAGTTCAAGGCGGTAACAGAAAACGAGACCGAGGCCAGAAATAACGAGTCCTTGGGCAAACAGGCGAAGAAGCTTCATAAGATCAGCAAACAAAAGGAGGCCGACAGACATAACTCAAGAACACGTCATCACGGCAAGGGCGAGATGGAGCTCACGTTCCAGCCGAAAAAGGCCACAAAAGTCAAGTTCCGGGCCGATCAGGCTGGAGATGACAGCGACGAGGAGAAGGAACAGAAGAGCGGAAGAACGAAACAGAGGTTCGCTGGGCGCAGAAGCGCTTCCAAAAACCAATTCCGTGGTATGTAGATATTTATATGACACGCAGCTCAATTTCTTGCATTCTACATTTTATCGATCATTAACAAATAAACTCAGTATAACCTTTTATGTGTTGAATAGACCAGATGGTAAATTCAGTACGGCGTTAACAACATTGACACCTGCATCTCTATACGAAGTCTCTGTGCGCTCATCCTCGGATGGGTATACGGATTTGGAAAGGTTGCGCACGACATACGTCTCAAACCCTGATCTGGCAAGATCAAGTGCTGAATGAAATACGCAGAAATCAAACGCTAGCCCGGTAAGCACAACTTGAGTGATTCCTGCCTCTTTCAACTGTGCTTCTAGCCCGGTATGGTGCAGACACCACGTGTCCTGGACGCACAGATAATATTCACGATCCCGAATGTATCCTTTTTTGGTAACAATAGTGGGCACTTTACCTTTTAGAGCTTCGAAAGCTGCTTCAAACTCACTCTCTAGTTTTGATCCTGGTGTGTCCTGTATGCAGTGGTCGGGCCACAAGGTGAATGTCTTCAGAGGTGCCTTCCCATCTAGGTTCTTGCCTTCTGGATGCGACAATTCAATTTGCGAAAAAGGTTCCTGCCCATGCTGTGAGGCAAACAGCACGTGATCTTTTGGGTGCCAATCGAGAGTGGTCACGACGAGATCCCATGGATATTGAGAAAGGTCGAGTAATTCCACGATACCCAGCACGATTGTGCGTCCGTCCTGAACGGGAAGAGCACCTGCAGGTGGAAGAAAGTCTTCTTGAAGATCCACCACTATCAAAGCTGATTTCGTCATAATATAAAAAGAAAGCGAGGATTATATGGCGTTGGTCCCGTGGACACCAAATATCATTGAAGGTCACTGCGGGGAAATTATGCAGGATCGAGCAATAGGAATCGACTCTCGGCAGCGTAAACGGACAAATTTTGGTTCATCTGAATTTTAGAAAAATGATATCAAAAATTTAAAAAGCTATTGATTTCTCGTTCGATCCATCAATTCAAATAGAAGCGAAAGGTGAAGTAGCCAGATGCTCTATATCTTGATGCGCCTATCCCTCAGGCTGTGGGATTTCTTGAGGGAGGTTATTTTTTGATTCCCCATAAATTTTCGGGAAGCCTCATCCGTAACCAAAAGGATTTGGCATTCCAGCAGGCCTTATCTCGTTTGTTGTTGTTATTTTCAACGTGTTGGGAATTTTTGATGGTTTTTATGACCGCTTGGGGAGAGTGCGGCTGCACAGCCCTGTTGAGACACAAAATAGTATTTTTACGTATCGAAGACTCTCTCTATTTTTACAAAAATTCACAATCCAACCGATATGTTATGTGACTTTATTTCATTCAAACACCGGTCATAAAGAGAAAGAATTACTTACCACAGAAGTCCAGGTATTTCACTAATAAATAAGTGTATCATCGTGCCTGAATAACCAGCAAACCAGCCACAAATTCGTAGATAAGCTAATCAAAGCACGTAATACATATTTCAGCTATCAGTGCGTCTTATCTGACACACTAGTCCAGAAATGGAGTCAGATTTCGGATCTGGTTTGACTCGTTTCCTAGCGCTCGTTCGTGCGAACCATACCTAAAGCTATTTACCAGAGACGCAGCATGAGTCAAGGAATCAATGCGGCTCACGCGCTCCGGGCAAACTTTTCTTGGCATACCATGTCAGACCCTGGTTCCTGACTTCCTGATGGCACAAATTTTTGTCAGTTTCTGGTCAGTTAGCTTTGACTTTTTATTCCCAACGGACAGAGAAGAACTTCTTGAGTAAAAATCGAGCAGACTATATTGGACTTAGTACAGATAAGATTGCAAATCTGGGAATCGGAATTCCTGGAAAAATTTTGCCTTCGACCTTTTTGAGTATATGCCGGATATTGCTGAGAATCGACAGGTATAACCGTCGCGGCAGCACCCCGGAGGTGAAATCATGCAAGGTATCCGAGAGTTACTGCATGTAATAAGACAACCTGCAGTTTCACTTGCGGCAATTGGCGATTTCCAGCGGGTAATGCTACGGCTGAAGAGAGAAGTGCAAACGCCGTATAGAAAACGCAAGTTCACGTGAAATGGCTTTGAAGCGGCAAATTGCGTTTTTTGGATGGCAGAACGGCTCAAGGCGCGGTGGGGATTAATTCCTCAAAAAACAGTAGAGTTTATGGCCGTTATATCGGCAAAAAGATCACAGAAATTGTACAGGAAAATGGCTCATACCCTTATCTTTCCGGACGACACTCAACATTCCAAGAAAAAAGCATGATAACAACCGCATTGGTCAGCGGCCCCGCCTGAGCCCGTTCCGTCTGCAGGTAAACTCACGCTGCTGATAGCCACAGTTTTCGGAGCGGCATCGCCGATAAAATTTAGCCTTTGAGATGATAAGCACGTTACATATTTAGCAAACTTCCCACAGCGATGATTTTTCTTCACTGCTCTTTTCTCTAGTTCTCCTTTTGTTATGACATTTTTGCAAAAATTCAAGGCGGTTGCGCTACAGATTGTCTTTGGCATCAGCCCAAAGCCAGTAGCTATGAACACGAAGACCACATTTGTCAACGAGCAGGATGAGTTTGGAGCTCCAGTCGAGGAAGTATCTCCTCTTGGCTACGAGGTGTCCACGTGGACAATCATATACATCATCGTGCAGGGTGTTATCGGAACAGGTATTTTTGTGACCCCAGCCTCGGTCCTTAAATCTTTGGGTTCGGTCGGAGCCAGTTACGTGTTCTGGG
>JAJMGZ010000026.1:0-89232 GCA_030582795.1 Metschnikowia chrysomelidarum
CTGGAAAATGCTTACTTCACTTAAGGAACTAGATGTTTCGGGAAACGAGATAAAAAATTTGAAGGATTGGTGTCCTCCAAAATCTTTGCGCAAATTGAATCTCAATTTTAATCGTTTTAGAAGTATATCTCGAGCAGACACCCCCTTGTTCAGCCCTGGATTTGAGGAATATGTTCTGAATATTAAGGTGTTAGATTTCACTCAGAATGGCATTCTGAGAATTGACTCGGATTTGCACCTTCCTCCAAATATCATTATGCTTGATTTGTCGGAAAACCCGATTAAGCTCGATGATCTCAGAAAAATTCACAATATCTGTAAGTCGTTGCAACCATTTCATTCCGCGTAAAGATGGTATTGCCAAGTTTTACGAGCGGATGACAAGTATACGGTATTTGAAGGTTTACAGCTTTCTGATTCACTGTGTATTTTGATTGCCAAGTGTTTCCCTGACAAGTCGCATAAACGGTGCGTTAAATTAACAATAAGAAGTAGTTCTCTAATGGGCCACGTGGAAAATCTTACGATCATTTCGTGCAGATGAGTTTGACTTTTACGGCAAAGTTTCATCCAGTTAGAGCAATATTTGATAATTAAGATGCACGTATGAGCACATACACTCTGATCTTCAAACTTGCATTGAATAGGACTGATGAGATGCGGAAGTTGTTTGCCCATCTTCAAAACTTAAGGGGGTTAGCCAGCTCGTAAGATATTCGACTTCATTCGAAAATGAAATAACCATTATTTAATAAATTACTGGAATTTGTCATAGTAGAACTTTTAAGTGGTTATTTTATTAGACGGTGAACTCCAACTACACGCGAAAAAGGGAATTGGTATTTTAGTGACTCGGTATTTATAAACTAATTAAGTTTTCTTCGTACATACGGCTTCGCAAAAATTGAGAGAAATAGAAATTTAAGTCTAGGAGAGTCTATCGGGATCGGCAGTATTGCTTCTGGAAAAAGATGCATACTTCTGGAAATTATCCTGGCGTTCCAACTCGTACTCCGGATTCTTAACCTTACTGCTCCACTTGCGTTTATATATTCTCTTTCCCCACTTCCACGTTTCGCAACCCAAGAAGAAAAGTAAACTGAATGCGAGTGCAAACCCCCATTCCTGGCCAATTGGCGCGTGCAAAAATACCTTATTGTTAATGACGGGAATGTAAACAACGGGAAACACCGACCAAAATCCATTCACTATTGACCAGAACAAAAACTGGTTACTCCAGAGATCGATGGCGGTTTGCTTCCACCAAGGATTTTCAGACTCCGGCCGCATTCTCAATAGAGAGTTGTCTGGATGAATACATTCCCATGCCAAAATCAAAGCACACCATGTCATAATCGCGAAGGAAGTTGATCTTCCTCTGAAGACCAATCCACATACACCCAAATCGGCATTGACTTCATTGCAATTCTCACCCAAATCACCGTTTCCTACAACATAAACAACGGTGACAAATCCAAGCATGCAGCACACAGCCATCCAAAGTCCGTATCCGACCATATCAATGAGAAGTTCGCGTGTAAAGATTTTTCGATTAGGCGGTTGATTCAAGATACCGTCTGCAGCCCGTTCTTGACCCAATCCCATAGCAGGAAAGCATGAAGTCACGACAATTACCCATAAGACTTCGACAGGAGATAAGGGAAATACAGAGTAACCTTCCTCGTCTCTAAATGCCAATCCAACCATCAAGTAGATTGCTTGTGCAACATTCTCAGCCAAAAGTTGTAAAATAAATTTTTGGATATTTGAGGCCATCCGGCGGCCTTCCTCGACGGCGGCTAAGATCGATGCAAAATTGTCGTCCGTTAACACGATATCTGACGCATCTTTGGCCACATCAGAGCCATTGAGACCCATGGCGATACCAACATCTGCTTTTTTCAACGATGGAGAGTCATTGACTCCATCTCCAGTCATAGCGCAGAATTTATTGCGGCGATGTAATGCATCGATCATGCGAACTTTCGTCTGCGGAGCACAACGCGCAATCACCAATGGCAACACCGGCAAAGCGTCAATTTCAGCATCAGATAATGCGTCAAACTCGGTGGCGGTCATACACATCGCCTTAACCACATCTTCAGAATAGTGGTACAAATTGTGTGGCACAATTCCAACTTCCTGAGCAATCGCCTTGGCGGTACTAGGATGATCGCCAGTCACCATGTGTACATTGATACCAGCCTTGTGGCAAAGCTTCACCGAGCGCGCGGTCTCGAGTCTTGGTGGATCATAAATACCCACCAATCCGTGAAATGTAAGGTTGGACTCAATTGACTCTCTGTCTTGCAAATCATCCGACTCAGCATGATAATTTCTGGAAGCGAAAGCCAACACCCGGAGACCCTGCGAGGATAAAGCATCCATATTTGCCTCGATGTGTGCAATATCTTCCTCGGTCATCTCCTTGTAAGTACTTACGTCAGTAAAATCCTCAGAGTTACCGGTCCAATACGTACATCGTTTCAAAATACGCTCAACTGCACCCTTCGTAAAGATCTTCAGCTGTTCGCCCATCTTGTAAATTGATGACATTCTCTTGATCGAAGAGTCAAAGGGATACTCTTCAACGTGCTCAAATCTCCGGGCGACTTCTTCCCTTCCATAGCCAATACGTGTGCAAAACACTTGAATCGCAATTTCTGTAGCGTCACCATGCGCTTTCCAAACGAGTTCTCCGGATGACTCATCTTTAACTTGATTCACAGTGGCAATGTTGGCCAAAGTCGCGACATCAAGCCACCTCTTGAAGTTTTGAGCAAAACCTGCTGCACTTTCCCTTGCCAAGGGTTTGAAGTCAACCTCTTCGTCGGTCTCTTTGATAAATTTCGGAGAGAATTTCGTGTGTGACAAATCGCCCACTGTAGGATCAAATGCATCGTTGATATTATCCATGGCAAATGTACCTACCGAAGGTACCCAGACCTTCTTTGTGATCATTTTACCTTGGGTCAACGTGCCTGTTTTATCTGAGCAAATATCGTCAATTCCTCCCAAAGCCTCCAAGGAGTCTAACTTGCGTACGATTACGTGTTTGGTCACCATTACCTGAGCTCCAACGGCCATGGTTATCGTCAACACGACAATTAAAGAAGAAGGAATCATAGCCAATGCGACGGCAATTGCGTAAATTGCCACTTCTTTGTTGACGCTAAATTTTTGTGTTGCCATCACCACAACGGCAAATACCACTGCAATCCAGAACAACACGATCGCGAGCCAGGACAAGGTCTTTTGTAACGGCGTGCCCTCGGTGACACCCAAAAAGTTGCCAATTATATCTTTGAACGTGCCGAAGAAAGCGTGCGCGTATTCTTGAGAAGAAGGCTTTTCGTCACCGGAGCGATCAACTCGACGAATAAGTCCCTTGCTGCTCTTTAACGACTGAGCAATCTTTCCAATTTCGGTATTCAAGCCGGTAGCAACAACCACACCAGATCCCCTTCCCTTGGATACTATTGAAGAAGAGAACGCCATATTCAATCTATCACCCACTGGAACACTGACTGAGGGTTTTGAATAAACTTCATCTGGATTCTTTACCACGGGCAACGACTCCCCAGTCAAAAGCGCCTCGTCTGTCTCCAAATTCATCACGTCAATTAATCTTAAATCGGCTGGAATAGTATCACCCACTTTCACGTGGACAATATCTCCCGGAACGACTTCTTCGGTGGGGATTGTTAAGTCATCGCCGTTTCTGGTAACACGTGCCGACGACGACGACAAGGATCTAAGTGAGCCCATCGTTTTTTCTGCTTTGACTTCTTGAATAAAGCCAATAATAATGTTGATCGCAACGACAGCGGCTATCACGCCACCAGAGATCCAGTCTTTGATTGCAAGTGCCACGATGGTCAGGATGATCAAGATCATGATCATGGCATTAAATGTCTGGTGCGCGACAATCTTCGAGTAGCTGATTTTATCGCCCTCTTCAAGACTATTCTCACCATATTGAGTGCGTAATTCTTCTACTTTGTGTGAGCTCAATCCCTGAGCAATATCAGTATTAAAGTTTTTCACCACCTGGGCTGCGGCGAGGCGATACGGACTGAATTCGGAGGTGTCTGATTCTCCGGTCGATGATGACACGGCATCTCCTGATTGCCTCACAATGGGATCAGGTTGGTGTCTACTCTCATCCGAGGGAGTTTCTGCCAACATGTACGTATTTGAATATAATGAATGTTATCTTCTAATCCGGTTGTGTATCAACGGCGCGCGCCGTATCTATATATAACCATCACTGATACCGGGGCCATAGGCGTGGACGATTTGGGGAAGTATTGCCAAGAGGCCGAGCCGGGTCTTTTCTTGAGCGGCTAACTAGTTTGATGGTTGCTGTTTCACGATAATGCATCGTACCAAAAAGATTGTCATGGTCGAACTATATAATTTTCTTGTCATAGATCTAACATTCTTTTACTGAAAAAATCAAATTTCACCCATAATTTTTACCCGGTCAATTATTTGCGGAAGAACAATAGAAAATGGCCGTAGTGCACGCGCGCCCGCCAACAATGGCAACACCAGCATGGACCGTGTGCACGGCTGTGCGCACGTGGTGATGAGTTCTGCACATCGCTCCCGCACCACCTTCCATTTAAAAAGGACCCTGACGGAAAATGCTCGGGTCGCAAAAAGCAACGTGGGGTGCATTTTCATAAAATTATATTGGAATCAATCAATTGATTAATGAGCTCAGTTTTAGAAGATCAATTTCATTAATAAAATAAACACCTGAGCATCTGTCAATTGAAATAAGTCAGGTATGACCTGCATCTGTAAGCGACGATCTCGACATACTAAGCCACCAATTTCGATTCCATCTGACAAATAAGTTTGCAATATTGCTCTTTCGAGCGAGAAATACGTCAGAGAGATTGTATATGGCATCTAGTACGTGAAAACATAGCCCGCGAAAATATATAAAAATCCCATTGTTCTCATCAAGCAATAAACCACGTGCTCAAGCTAGTATCAGCATACCAAGATAATTTTGCCCATGATTAGATATCTCCTTTTTGTGAGGTTTCTACAATAAGCAAGTAAGTGTTTTGATAAAGTGAGACATATGTGCCAATAGCTGTCAAATTTCCAGCAAGTTTTTTTCAATGGCATGCTTTTCTGGATACTGACCGTTGCAATTTGAAACGTTTGAACAAATTTTCTCAGCGAGCTTTACCCTGAAGCTCCGGAAATACTTTCAATTAATTGTCATCAACTTATTTTTGGAAGCTTTAAGCGAATGTTGGCGCGAATTCCAACATCGAAAATTAAACAATCACCTATATACTGACAATGTTGATGACATCATTGCTCTAGAAAATCAGACGAGAAGGAGTGATTCAGGGGCAAATACTAAACGTTACCTTAAAAGACCCCCTAGTTTGCTCTATCTACCTAGCCTTCTCTGCCAAAACTATCACATTAAAGATGTACGAGACGTTCTTAAAATTGCATACGGAATTAATCATAATCACCGAAAAAGCATTGAAAGGTGTTTGTTTTTTACTTGAATGTTTTATCCCTCGTAATCTTGAATTCTTAAAGCTTTGCTTTTTTTTTGATACGACGCACTTCCAAAGGTTTTAGATCTGGCTTCGATCGAAAGCTTTCCGATACACCCTCCAGTGATGCATCAGAAAATTATCTGTTAGAAGCTCAGGTCACGATTCCGCCACTTTTCATTTTGAATTTGCTGCCCATCGATAAGCGCATAGCACGCACATCACTTCATTATACCTTCTGATTTCATCTTTGGTAGCGATATGAATTTTCGAAAGTTCGGGATATTCGCTTTTGTAACCGGCCAAAACGTTAAATCCTTAGTACGAAGAGATAGAAAATTACATGTGCGACCTTGCACTCTATTGTAGACTCGTGGGATCAATGAACATTCACGTGGCCTGTAAGTGTACTGACTTCCCCTTATGGAAGACTACAGGCTGACTTGACTTCCCTTTTAATGGCACGGTTTTGAAAGTATTTCTTGACTATTCCATGGTCTTCTCGATAGGTATAAAAAAGAAGCGTCCACTAGTGCGGAGCAGGGACGAGAAAGTTTTCCATACATGAATAATCGATATATCTACGCGCATGTAAACATTTACTACGCCCCGACCTGACAAGACGGTTACGTGAATTTTTATGAGAAGGACAATGGTATATCTCATACTGTTTCAGGTGGTACGTGGCATTTGAAAGTGAGTCTCGCTTTTTCTTAACTGAATTTTGTTCACGATCAAGTGTCCTCAGACATCATTTCCAAATGAATTACTCTCAAACCTATCAAGAGGAATTTCTTCAAGGTTGGTTGCCCCAAATTCCATGGCTAATTCTCGAACAAATTTGTAAGTACATATCCTTCGAAATCATCTGGAAGGTATTCTCTCAGTACTCTGGTCTCGAAAATTTTGCCATATGGTATATTGGAAGGCACACGGTAAACCTTTGGCCTGAACATCGAGAATTTGAGGAAGGATTCTTCAAGAAAGATAAGAGTATTTCGAGGACTGTTCTAAGTGGCTGTGACCAAATCCGCAAATTCTTCATGCTCAATTCCAGAGCTATTCCACAAAGGTACCAGGTATCAAGCGAATTTCATTTTAATTTGACTAGAGAGATGCTCAAAGAGTTTCACGGTCGAATCCGTCAGGCCCAAAGACTACTGGTAAAGTTACCTCTTTACGAGGTAAATTCCGAGGATATCCAACTATTAATCTCCTTCACAAACCTCACAGAGGTTTCTATTTTTCGAGATTCGGAACCTTTAGAGTTCTATGCGGGCTTGTTCACTAATCTGAAGAGTCTTCGGGATCTCAGTATCGTGATTCTCGCAATCTTTCCGCCCAAAGGTATAGAGCTTCCTGAAAATTTGACATCTTTGTCTATTAAATGGGACAATGGGCAAATTGACTCGTCAGATGAAATCGATATTCTCTCTCACATTTTTGGAAATGACAAAGAATATGAAGCATTGATTTTTCAAAAGTTAAGACGGCCAGAAGTTCTCAAGAAATTACGAGTCGAGTGCACTTCAATGGTGAAATTGAATATATCTTTGCTTCCAAACACACTTGAAGACTTTCATGCTCTGTCTGTTCGAATTATTCAGTGTGATAAGGACTATCGTAAATGGCCAGACAATCTTAAGAGCTTGGTACTCAATATTTCTCCTCTCGGCACAAAGATGGTGAGTCCACTTTGCCAAATACCATGGCCTGAATCTCTCACCTCACTTACACTTGAGGTCTACTTTGAGAGTATCCCAGTAATTACTCCGAGAGTCAGATGGCCATCACAATTACATACATTGATCCTTCGAGGAAGATTGATAGACTCCGCTGAGCCATTGACCACCTTGCCGCAATCCGTAAAGCGTTTGGAAATCTCGAGCAGCCGAATCAGAAGCCTAAAAGTAGGAAAACATTCTTTTGATACTTCCTTTATCCGGTTTCCTGACTCTCTCGTTTCTTTGAGTCTTGCGTACTCTCGTTTCATGGAGTGGGGCGATACCGGTCAAAGCTTTAAAGTCCCGCTTCCTGAGCGACTCAAATTCCCTCCCGGACTCAAGTCTTTGGATCTCACTAAATGCAACATCACAAACTTGGCTTCTTTTGTTTTTCCAACCTCGCTCACATCTTTAAAACTAAACCAGAATCTTATTTTCGATTTGAACTCGTACTCACTACGCTCACATGGGCTTAAAGTCGTGAGCTGGAAACAGTTGGAAAAGTTGCAGGTTTTAAACGCGAGAGAAAACTTCATAAAGAATCTTATCGGCTGGGTTCCTCCCTCATCATTGATCTTCCTCGACTTATCAGGCAACCGTTTTCAAAAGTTGACTTCAAAACGCACCCCGATTTTCCGCATGAAGTTTGCAGGCTTGACGAGTGGTATCCAAGCAATACTGTTTGATGATAACAGAATCACAGAAATTGATCCTGTCTTATACCTTCCCTATAATTTTGTGTCATTGAATTTGCTGGGAAATGGGCTCAACGAATTTCACTTTAGTGACTCTTGGGCAGCTCACTCAAAGCTTGCCATAATGAAGTTGAGGAATAATCCCATCGACAGACTTTCTGTTTGTCGTCCAGTAAATCAATGGACCTCAAGTCTCAAATATTTGCGCCTACCAAATTACAAGGTCAGGGAGACTCAGGAAGAGTTTCTGGAGGTTTTGGAATTGCTTGGAATCTCGAGAACAGTTGTTGACCAATGATACGATGATAAGCTTTTGGACTAAAGGTTCTTGATTCAAAACCTGTCTTCTTTGGTTCTATAGCTTACTAACTTATGTCCTCCATTGACTGCTTGTGTTGTGGGCATAATAGTCTCTCGTGAGCATTGCGCACGACTAAAAATGTTTTAATTTTACGTACTTTTTGTGACAATAAACTTATTCGATTCAAGTCAAGAAATTCGCTCGATATGTTGACGCCATCCTTTGTTACATATAGCCTTGAACAAACTTTTTTATTAAGAGAGATTTGACAAGAGCATGAGAATACATACAGTATAGCGAAACTTTGCTCGCGAGGAGAGCTACGGGATTTCTGATCTTCAGGAGAAAATCCAGGAAGCACTGAGGCAGATTTTGTAGTGTGCTGCAAAAAATTGCGACACCGATCCGCGCGGACTTTGGCTCACCCCGATCGAGTTTTTTACAGCCAATTCCCTAAACTCTTTCTCTGGGTATTAAAATTGCAGAGTGATTCATCTCATTAATTGATAAATACTTGAGATTTCTATCGAAAATTGCATTTTATTGATTTTTATTTTGCAATGGATTTAATTCAGCACGAAGACTTTCTTCTCCAGGAACGCTGGCGGCTACTCCTGGAAATTGAGCTCTGCATCTTCGAGGCGCAAGAAGCAATTCTAAACGCTAGAAAAAGCATTACGGATGAAAGCTCAGATAATTTATTAGCCGATATTTTTTCTCTCAATTGTGCGTTAGAGGCGTGTAAAGAACAGGTTCATCGGCAAATTGTGGTTGCGGCTCGTGACAGTTGTGCAGATAGTGCCGACGACGAAGACGTGGTAATCATCGGAAGTTTTGAAGAAAAGAAACAGAAAGACGAAGAGATATATTCGGTAAAGAAAATTAATGATTTGCTCAAGGAGACACGGGAATGCGTAATTTCGTTACGCATACTCACCGACAAACCAGTGCTCCTGTTTAAGAAGGGTAAATGGATCCGGACACATCGGGGGTGCGAGCTTGAAGACGTAGATAGCTTTGAAGCTAGTGAGTATGGAAGATTGAAGCGTGATTTCGACCGGCAATCATCCAATATTATCATTCTCGAACGCGAGCGAAACGAAATGTCGGTACAGATTGAGGTACTATCAGCGAGATTGGACAAGTGTAAGTGCCAGAAACGGAAAGTCAGATTCCACAACTGAACATCTGATATTGTCTTGTTTCAGTGTGTTTGATTGTTCGAGCTTTGGGGTTTATGAGAACTCAGTTGAGTGGGGGAGATGAGTTCGAAGAATTTTCTCTGTCGGAAACACAAAGAGTCAGAAAGCTAGAGTCAGTTTCGCGATTGAAACCCCACAGCAAGTTCTAAATTGTCTATAGCTGAAAGCGTATTCACGCATCACGGTTGAATTCGGCCCTAAGCTTTTCCTCGTCGAAGTAGTGCATGAACTTCACTGGCTTCTTCTGTTGGGGACGATCAACGTGCAAGACAGGCACGTCATAGCAATATTTATCGTATGCAGCTGAGTTTTCTGGTTTCATGATGTCGATTGTCGTCAATTTCACCGCTTTAAATTCGTCCGCTTCGAGGGTCTTGTGCAAGATCACAGACGCGTTTTTACATAGCTGACACGTCTCTTTAGTGAAAAAAGTGAGTGATATTTGACGCAAAAGTACAGATTGAGAAAAGCTGCGAGGCAATGAAGGGTGCATGATTTTTGGAAATGAAAGGTCGATGAACGGATGGCCATAGTAGAACGAATCGTAAATCGCGAGCGCCTTTCAACATAATTCCGGCATATATCCAGGCACGAGTAAATTATTGATCGGAAATCATAAATTTTTCAGTCATTTATCTGTGCAATTTCAATCATTAAAGAAAAGACGAACTTCCTTATTCAATCGCGATAACTCATATATTTATCTTTCAAATCTTGAGAAGAATCCCTAGAGATTGATTCCCACCATTCACGAATTGAGGCAAGACGATTCCTTACCAACTATAATCAGAGAATATCTAGCCAGATATCCTTCAAATGAATTTCATCTCCAACTATATCAAATCTAAAAATAGCCGTAGAATGAATATTATTCAGATGGCCGCTTCGGCACCGGCCAGGTCACGTGCACTATCTATGCACACCCGACGGCAAACCGAGATTTGTCAGATCGGCCGCAATCGGAAAATCTCCCCATCATTATCTCCGCCGCCATGCGTCTATCAATTCTCCTCCTAGCTGCCTTCACCGCAGCTTCCAGTCTCATAAGGGTCAACGATAAAAATTTCAAAGATGTGGTGATCGATTCGGGAAAATTCACCCTTGTCGATTTCTACGCCGACTGGTGTCGTCACTGCATGAAACTCATGCCCACAATCGAAGAACTCGCCGAAGTGTATGCCGATATCCCCGGTGTGCAAATTGTGAAAATCAATGGTGATGAGGATGGACGCAAAATGACGCGTAAGTACAAAATTGAAGGTTTCCCCATGCTCTACATGTTTCACGGTGCAGACGAGCCGGTGAAATTTGAGGGCCGTAGAGATCTCGAGGCCATCAGCAATTTCGTGCAACTGGTTTCCGGAGTCAGATTACAAAAAGAGGAAGTTGTAGACGAACCTGAAACTTCCGGCCCGTCAAATGTGCTTGTCGTCAACGACGAAAATTTCGAGAAGACGGTGCTTCGATCAAACCGCAAATCTGTTGTCGCGTTCACAGCGCCGTGGTGTAAGTACTGCCAGGAATTCAAGCCGATTCTTGCACAATTGGCGAACTTGATATACTCTGAAGATGATGAGACGGTGCAATTTGCCGAGGTCGATCTCTCTGACGAAAATAAGCCGCTCGTGGCAAAAACAGTTGGCCAGTTCGGGATCTCGCTGTTGCCCACGATTTTGTTTTTTGATCCTAGTAAAGTTGACGAGGACGGACTCAGGCGTCCCGTATGGTTTAGCGAAGAGCGTACTTTGGATAATTTGCTCGCGTTTATCAACGAGAAAACGGGCTTGAGCAGAAACGCAAATGGTGAACTCACCAGCGGCGCAGGAAGAATCCAGCAACTTGACCAGGCGATTTTAACCATATCAGAATCTGAGGAAAACTTCCATGAAAGAGTTGATGCATTGAAGGAAAAAGTTGACAAGTTGGGCAAAGACGCGTTAATCGAGAAAGAAGAAATCTGGGCCCAGGATGACGTATCGATGATACCATATTACAAAAAAATCGCGTTGAAAATTGCTTCTGGTGACGTGAACTTTGCAGCTCGAGAGCTCACACGACTTCAAAAACTCGTTACGAAAAACGCTCGGGATTTGGAGAAGAAATCGCGTGATTACATGCAAAAGCGCATCAACATTTTACAGGCTTATTTGGGGCACGACCAGGATATCCATCTCGATGAGTTATGATCTCAGCTATAATGGCAATTGAATAATTCAAAGCAGTTCTTCACGAAGTTTATGGTCAAGCTTTTGAAAGTAGAAGGCTAAGCCATACGCGCTGTATTCCAGACGTCCACAATTTCAGAATTTAAGTCCCAAAACAAGAAATCGCTTCCATGTTGAACATTTTTGTGATGAAATCAATTCTTCCTTCAATGTCGAATCTGAAAAGACTATCGAAAGAAGCTGAAACCGTCAGGGGAACTTTCTCGAGATTCGTGAGTGGACGAGCGGCTGATGAGGCAGAAATTCTGGTCTATTCCAGGAGGAACAGATGAGTCAATAAGTACGAATATCGCACAAGCTTCAATTTGTCGAGAATTTAAAAGAAACCGAGTACAAACCATCGGCCGTTCATTCCCTGAAAATTTAAATTTGCTTGGAGAAATTCTTCCTATCAATAAATATTTTATGCACTATACGTAAATCTATAACGAAACGGACTTTCCTCTAGGCTCAAAAAGCACATATTCCCCGGTCACACACTTCTCACGGTCACCATTCGACGGCATCAAACTTTTGTACTTGTCTCACCTTTTCGGCCCAGACTTTGCCATCACCCTGTACACATTCATCAATGATGGGCACCACATTTTTCGGCGTACAGCGAGCCAACCAGATATTTTTGCCCGAGTTTTTCAAATATATGATCACATTGGCGGCAAATTTATGACCACCGATATGATTCACAAACGCCACCTGAACTCCGCCTGGACGTTCATCCGACGCGTCTCGGTAGAGTCCCAAATCACGCAAATGCATATCCATCTCACGTTTCATGATTGGGGCGGTCACACCACAGCGCTTATCTCTGGTTCTGTGAGAGCAAAGGAAAATGTAAGATTTGCAAGAGTCTGCGTGGACTTTCACCGAGGGATACTCGGGATACTCTATTGCGGGGAGCTCCGCGAGTTTCTCGTTTCTGAACTTGATTAATTCCGGCACAAGTCGATCAAGCACGGGTCCGACTGAAGCTATCGTCACGTGGCGTACCCATACGAAGAAAGGAAGCAACAATACATCACCTTCGCTGTCGTCGGTTTGCATCGCAAGCGACAGACTCGAGGCCAAGGAACTGACGGTGACCTTGATCTTGGGGTTTTCGCCCAAATCAGGGTACTTGGCTCCACCGGCCCATTTTTCCACCGCGTGCGCCAACGTGCCCAGTTCACCGCATGCATCGTGCGGCCAGTCGGTTTTGTTGGTGGGGACGACCAAGTGCAACCCATAGGGTTTCGTGGATCCGAAGAGTGGCGCGAGATCGTCGTCTTTCGACGCCATATTTTTGGGAAATGATCCGGTACAGGTGTCACATTCTTGCGAGCATTCCGAAATCTCGAAACCAGCCTGTACGATCTGTTCCTCGGTAGTAGGACCTCTTCTGAAAAAGTCCGTAAGTCCCATAATGATAGTGATGGAAAGGGAGTGAGTGTTGATTTGTGTATTTGAATTAAAAAAGGAAAACGATGGAATGAGCAATTGACAAGAAAAAAAAGCGAGTCTTGCGTAGAAATTAAAAAGAAAATTTGTAAAGAAGGTGGCAAATCACACGGCCATATATACGTCTGTAGGTAATCGCGCGTCGAATAAAGTTTACGAGAGGGTCTTCGCACGGATGACGGCTCGGCCTTTCGGAAACGGGATCCGAGCTAGCGCGGCCGTGTCATCGTATGGCATGTACTGCATAGTGACCCAAATTTGTCGTTATCGCGCATCGCCACACTGGCTGGCCCCCAACTGGCCCCCAATTGGTGTCCGTATCTCTCGCTCAACATTCCGCTGCCTGCTGCAGTATCAAACGCCGAAATGCCGCTGTTTTTAATTGAAGGTCATTGACATCGAAGCATTAAAACTGAAGCCGTGGCATTGTAAATCGGTCATGGCGTCTGTCGCACATACCCAGTCGCCGAGTCCGCCTCGTAAAATTGCCCTCTCGCGTCCCCATTCTTTGAATTCTTCGTCCTCGTCATTGATGAATCGCTTGAGTTTGGCATCGAATAAAAGCATTCTGAACCACGGCGTGTAGTAAAGGTATCGCGTATTGGTCAAAAAAACTTGTCCCACTTCGCCTGCAGCAACACCACATCGAACCTTAATTGCCTTTGAGGTGGGTTTCTCAATAGTTATATCGGCGAGAAATCCTAGCGCAAGATTGAAGAAGTTTAGATCAGCATTAAAAGTTCCACCTACTCCTGCTGATTCCCCGCTGGTGACTTGGAAACTCACGATACTGCCCTCGCCTCTGGTCTCACTGTGACAGAGCGACATTGGCTGGAGCCGCGTCATCGTGCGATTCTGGAATTCCTTAAAGAAAAATTCGATCCATGGCGATTCGTCACTGATTTTGTGGAGCTTGTGAAGGAGCGGTGACCTCAAAGAACCTGACCCGCCGCTAGAACGAGCTCTCGCGGAAATCTTCAGAATCTTCTCGAGAGGGACCTCGATAAGCGCCTTCTTGGGTGGTTTTCTAGCGAGAAAAGACCCGGTCGACTCGATCCGAAATAAAGTGCAGTGATCCGATGTTGCAAGAAGGGTCAGGTGGTTTCTTAAAAGCTCTTCCTTATTCTGGACCGAAATAACGTCACAATCCGGCAGGACCGGGAAACTGGGCGATGTAAAACCGGCACTCACAGAAGAAAGCCAAAAAAGGAAAAGAAATATGGGTAAATTGAAGGAACGCATATTTTCACTTGAAAAAAAAAAGTACGGGGTAGTAGAAAAAAAATGAGAAACTCGTAGGTGTCTTTAATTGTTTTAAGTAATGCTCAAGCCATAGGCCAGATGATATTTTGGCATGCAAATAGGAGCCCCGACTGCAAAAAATTGACGGGTGCGGCCTGATTGAAAAGCACCAGTACAAACGCCAAGGCCCTGCTCACGTCCAGTTTTTTTTAAAAAAAAACATTTATTCAGTAAAAACACATTTCACCTTTGGAATGAATCTTACCAAAATATTTCAAAAACTTCACGAGATTTTCGTTGACTCATAAACCATGTGGAGTCTATAGCTGTGGAGATTTAGTCGTATGCCGGAGCATTGTTTCTCAAGGACACGTTCGATTCGCGGATACCTAATGCGGCAACGAAGCCAAGGAATTTACGATCTTTTCCAAAGCCAAAGAAGAAGTCTCGTTAGATACGAACCAATTACCAGGAATTATACGAGAAAAAGAACGGAGATTGAAAAAGAAATGCCCCCTTTGATTAGTTTCTTTTTTTTCCCTCTCCTACTTTTTTTAACAGGTAGCCTTACCTTAAGCGTATCCTGCTGAAGATCCATCAGAGCTGTGTGCAAAACCCGCGCTTCGCACCGACGGTCGGTTGTTGCGATCACGTTTGCACTCCCTCATCAGGAAAACACCACTCCATAAATAAACTTTTTTGGTCTGCATCTTCACGGGCCCCACTTTTTATACTCCTGGCCGACCCACGCCCGTCCACTTAAGAATACGAGCTCCGCTCTGCTCGTCCACAAAACCAACCAGTTTTTCATACAAGCCTCTCCAGCGGCCTGGATCGACGGCGGGACCCAGTTGCTTTTTTTTTGTGTTCTTCCTTCTTCGCCCACCCCGTTATCATACCCCTCTTTTCTTTCACTTCTTTCATTCACGCCGAGACTTTTTCGTCTTGATTTTCTTCCACCAAAAAAGTACCATCTGATTCATTGTTTCTCAGGGCGGCTATCTTCCCCTTATTGAACACCAGCACCACTCTTATCCACGCATAAACTCAAAGTCGGAAAGGGGCAATTTAAAAAGGGTTTAGTTTCTTTGATCTTTCCAAATACCGAGGCTCGTATACCCCTCGCTGCATTATCGACGCCCCAATGAGCGTGCTTGAACTACAACACAGCGGGAGAACTCTTCTTCCCCCTCACAAAAAGACTCATACTTTTCTGGATGCCGCAGACGGCTCACTCAGCACGACTCTTTTTTCTGCCGATTCCGAATTCAGCCCGCGATCTGAAAACGCCGATACCCCACTCACGCCAACCCTGAATTCTTTCAAGGGCGCATACTCCGATACTTCCGAGGCGGTCAGTGGTGATACTGTGCCGAGTTCGGTGGCTGAAGATACATTGAACCAGTCGACACAGACGATTGATATGAATCACGTGAGAGCAAAGGATGCCGAGCTGGACAGAAATACGGTCACAGAAGCCGGTGCAAACCGCCCACCGCAGAGCAACAGGCAAGATGAGCCAAACGATGATAAAAACATTGTTGCTCCAGAGGAAAGTGGCCCGTCTGACTACTTTGCCCATGAGGAGGAAAATCACCCACTAGCAAGAAATACCCGCACATCACTGTCTACTACTTCCCGAAGACAGTCTCTACATGCACCGTCATTCATGCGGGCATCCACAGACGTTCCACGGACAGAAGTGCGCCCTCAACAGCCACAATTCCACAGCTTACGTAGGTTGTCGACGATTCTACGCCCAAATACAAGAGACAAGTCCTCGTCAAGCACCGAGGACCTTGAGCGCAGCAGGAACGCGTCTGCTGCTGAGTCCGAGCTTATGAGGGCAAAGAATAATTTTGTCATGAAAACAGTTCAGAAGAAAAGGGATTTTTTGGACGACTCCACATTTGTGGTTGGTAACAAGATCACTGAGGGACATCAGAATTTTGTCATGGCATATAACATGCTCACCGGTATCCGGGTGGCCGTATCGCGTTGCTCGGGAGTAATGAGGAGCTTGAACGACAATGACTTCCGGGCCACGAAAAAACTCTCATTCGACATGGACGGAACTGAGCTCACGCCTTCCTCAAAATATGACTTCAAATTTAAGGACTATGCGCCAGAGGTTTTCCGCGAGTTGAGGTCGTTGTTTGGAATTGACCCTGCCGATTATTTAATGTCTATCACGGGAAAGTACATTCTCTCCGAGCTTGGATCCTCCGGCAAAAGTGGCTCATTTTTCTACTACTCCAGAGACTATCGGTTCATCATCAAGACTATTCATCATTCGGAACACAAACAACTACGCCGTATTCTCAAAGACTACTACCATCATGTGAAAAACAACCCCAACACCATGGTGAGTCAGTTTTACGGATTGCATCGCTTAAAAGTCAACGGTGGCATGAAGCGCGTACATTTTTTGGTCATGAACAATTTATTTCCTCCCCACCGTGATATTCACATTAAATACGACCTCAAGGGCTCGACCTGGGGCAGGTACACACGCATCCCCGCGGACGAGAATGAAGACCTTTCCACTCATACTCTCAAAGATCTCAACTGGTTAGAGCGACATGATGCCATCAAGTTCGGGCCGGAAAAGAAAAAGGTTTTCCTCCAGCAATTGGAGGCCGACGTGAAACTCTTGAAAAAGATCAATGTCATGGATTACTCGTTACTTTTAGGTATTCACGACGTGAGAAAGGGAAATTCTGAAACAGTAGCAAAGTTGTCTGTATTTGACCCAAAGTCGAACCTTAAGGCGGAAGTTTTTAACACTCATCCCAGAGACATTGACAGAGGCATCGATCTTCCCTCGGATGTATTCCCAGGAAGATCAAAATACATTTTCTACGGTCATAACGGAGGAATCAGGGCCACCGACGAAAACAACAAGCCTATCGGAGAAATATACTACCTCGGCATCATTGATTGCTTGACGAATTACTCCTTCAAAAAGAGGCTTGAAACGGCGTGGAGATCTCTTTGTCATCCTCGTACCACTATTTCAGCAGTTCCTGCCCATGAATACGGCGACCGTTTTCTTCAATTCATCAAGGATGGAATTTCCGACATCAAGTTGAAGCTCCAATGAGTCTTTAAGTCTATTCCTCTACTCTTTTTATTGCATATATCAAATCAACGATTTTTTCATTGAAATAACAGTATGTTTTCATACACCGGGCATACGATAGACTGTAGACACTGAACTCGAAGAAGAAAACCATGTATTGAAGGTTCTTTAGTAACTGGTGTTAACAAAGTCATGACAGCTAGAAACTCACAAAGAAAAATTATCAAAAAAAGAACAAATGCTCCAGGAGGGGTTTGAACCCACGACCGTCGCGTTCCTCACACGACCGTGACTTTGGTATAACCAAGTCGAGAACCGGCTATAAGCACGAAGCGCTAACCACTGCGCCACAAGAGCATCTGTAGCCAAAATTTGCCTTTAGTCACTACATATTGAATCAAAAACAATGAATTTCTTTTTAGGTTAATTCTCGACTCGCAAGCCAATTTTTTGTCGAGAAAAAGGTACCACTTGTAGTTAAGTACGTGGATTTATATCCAAAGCCTCTTTCTGCCCCTGAATCGCTCGCCTTACCAGAAAAAAACTGGATAAAATTTTCTCGGTTTTCAGGCCAACAATTAATGGCCCAGGCAGAATGAGCATCTCACAATTCTCGCACATACACGACATTAGCGAAAAGCTTCCGTGAACAAAGGGGATCCCGTGAAGTGAATTGCGAGCTTTCTCGTTCGAAATCGAGCTATTATTGAAGAGGACCAAGAATGAAGAAGTACACTATAATTTTTAAAAAGAGAATTGAAACAAGAGCAGCAAAATAAGCAGTGGCAGCAGCGTCAATTTTTCATATTGATTTCTAGATCATAGAGTTTTTTGATTTCAAAGGTGAAAAAAAAGTTAATAAATTTGAAACCGACAATCTACATCATTTTCAAAACTAATAATTTAAAAACGATATCGAAAACATCCTGTCGAATCGAATTGAGAAAGAAAGGTTCTGAGATTATCAATAAATCATGTGAAACATAAGAATGAAGTAACAAAAAGAGTTTTCGCTCTTGAAGTTTGCTAAAAGAGCCAATCCGAAGTTGCGTTTCATGCCAATCCTATTGGATGCCGATGCAGCTCATGCCATAAACCCAGTGCAATCTCCAAAGATGCCAATGCTTGTCAGAGAGTTTTCCATTCTGAATAGATTTAAAGCCTTACTTAGAGACAGATTGCAAAATTGGAAACTCGTTTCCAGAAACAGTCGTAAAGTGGATTATACGTTAGAATGAAACGCACTGTGCGCAGCATTGGCATGGGGCCAGCATGACGAATCTCCACCCAAACAATTGACCATTAAACACATGTGTTTGAATCAAAAAAAGAAAAAGATTCATGAGATTTTCAAACTCTTATAAAAAATCTCTCCTTTTTGTTTATTTCCATCACATAAAATTGTTTTCCTTCCCCTTTGTTATTCCCTCACCTTCCTCTGCGCGCGGCCGTTGCAACTAACCCAGATCCCGATCGCGGGCCTCTAGCTTGTTTTCCAACCATCACCAAAAAGCAACACCCTAGAAATACCAACAACTTCTCCAGCTAGAAGACAATGCACGTGATCAGCATATATCCACGGCTAGCGCACGTGACCCGGGGCTCGAGAAGTCAATTCTCACGGGCGATTTCGTTCGGCCAGGCCCCGCAGACGCTGAACCCGGTGCCAGTGACATTCTCCGTGCTGCAAAACGCTCCCAACGTAGAAGATACCGAACCTCTTCCGCTGCAAAAATCCAGCGATGACGTCAAGATTGAAGCATTGGGCGCGCCGCCAATGGCAGTTTCCGTAGCGGCCCCGCCGTCGCTCCCGATCTATATTCGCCGCAACTCGCTCTTGGCGCTCCAGGCCAACTTGTCCAATGTGCGCTTTTCGTCCCGTATAATTGACCCTGTGCGTAGATTTCTTTACGGAAACATTGTGTCGCGATACCAGGAAATCGTCGGCACGGAACCTTTCAGTCTACTCGTGCTGGCCACTGCTCCAACGTGGTTGCCGCGATTATTCGACCGTACTACGCCCAAATCGTTCTGTAACGTGACATTGGACGGGAAACTGGATTGGGCAATTTTGAAACGTAACGCATTGCAAGTTTACGCCGGCCCCTCGCTACAAATATCTACCTATACGGTCCCCTCGCGAATCTCGCGCCGCTTCAGCAAGCAATTGCAGTTACGGCTGCGGGAGAAAACCGGCCTATTCCACTGGTTAAAGGCAGGATATACTTTTGTTCATGGTCGTGGCGTGCTAGGTCTTGTCGGTAACGGGCTCGTATACCTGGCGCATATTGCCGAGGGGGAAACCATTGCCGTAAGTAAGCCGCACTTGGTGGCGGTATCGGTCAACGGGCCACACGACTTGCAAAACTGTATTGTGACGTTCTCGAATCCGGTAAAAATCGATAATGTTCGTATCGTACCACCGCCTCAGGTGAAGCAAGTTAAGACCGCGCACGATTTGTGGGTTCAACTGAAGTACTATTACTGGAAACTTTTCGACGTCATCAGACAAGTTCGTGGCCACACGTTACAGCACGCCATCGGCAACCAAGATTTCGTGAAAGTTGTGGGGCCACGCACGATCTTGCTCCAGTCAGGATCACCACAGGAATCGTTCGAAAAGAAGTTTAACTTACCACGCCTTGCGCCCGCGAGTCAAGTCGAGACTTTGCCGATTGAGCCACTAGAAAAAGTGCCGGCTGATTACCTCAACGTCGTCACAATCCACCCTGAAAAGGGCGCGACAATCGAGAGCACAGACAATTTCAAGGACGGACTTAAGGAGAAAAGGAGAGATTAGAAAAGGAAGAACTGATGTAAAATGAAGCATGTTTCGAAGAGACAGACGATCGCTTCACATGAATTGAAGGGAATATAAAAAAGGAAATTTAAATTATCTATCACCTCTGTTATTCTACTCCAACGATATCGATGGTGATTGAGGAACGATCAGTAGATAATGACAAAGTTTTGCATGACGGAATAATACATTTGCAAAGTTCTCGATAAATTCGCTGAAATAAGATTCAAAGACTTTCGTATTTGTCTTGGGTTCAATAGTTTCGAAGTATAAACTTCAGACAATTGTGCATGAACGAAAGGACCGCAGGAAACCAGTCCGGCTTTCCTACCACAAGTACTAAAAAGCCAACGTTAGTATATCTATGTACAAATAGCCGATTTACAGTCCGCCTAGAAGCCAGTACGATGAAACAACACTCATCGTGCCAGACTATAGGGTTGCACTGAGTGTCCACGTGAGCTATGGACGCTTAACGGCTAGTTGCAGTGACTGTCCTAATGGGGCACCTGGCAATTGGAGTCCTAAGACCAATCTCAGAGTGATGGACTGTACAAAGCCGAAATGAAACACGTTCAAGTCCGGTTCATTCGAAAAAACTAAACAAATGAAGCCTGCATCACAAATGAATTGGGCGATTATTCACTAAATAAATTTTCAATTCTACAATACTTAACTCTCGAGGTGTTATTAAACGTGGGTCTTGACAACTATATCTATGATACAATGTAAAGGAAGGAAATGCAAATGGGTGGGTTGCCAAGACTAAATCGTAAGGTCATGACGAAGATGTGGACGGAGTGTTTTGTGGACTGCTTGAACGCGTATCGAGATCGACGCTATCGTACTCTCTAGAGTAGAGTTCAATTTGACTCGGATTCGGGAGTGGGAACGAGCGATCGAGCGACAGAAGAATGTTCGGAAGCAGACGGTTGCGTTTACGCGCTTTACGCGATTTTGTCCGTTTCATCCCGGGCACAACCCCGGTCTCGCTCACACTATCGGACTTATCCTCCAGCAGCGATTTCCGGTGGATCGGTTCGAACCTCTTACGGTCATCATTGCCCGAAATTTCCGCCCACTGCCGATCGTGCTCCTTCATGTTCGCTCTACTCAATTGTTCGCCGGCGCCATTGAGAAGTTTCGATTGACTCAGATTTGACAGAAGCGACAGCGAATCGTTTTCGTTCTCGCTGGTGCTGTCTTTACGCTCGTCACTTTGAGACTGATTGCGCGATAGACCGGTAGCCACATAATTCGAATTATCCGACGCAAAACCGTCTTCGGCAAGATTTTTCCCACTTCCAGACGCACTGGTCTCACGTGTACCGCTGGGCGAATGTCCTGACGATTCGCCCGATCCTGCAGATTCACCGGTAGACGTGTCGTTGGTCTGAGATTTCAGTTTGAGCGATAAGTCGGTGAGAATGCCAGAGGCTTCGGAAACATCGACCAGCGGTGCGCCCGACTCGCCATTAAAATACCGCTGCTGGTTGGAAAAGTGGGACCATGGCACTGGGGCCACGAAAGGCACCTCCGGCTTCGCGAAACCGGAGTCCGTTGGCTGAACATCCCTGGCTAGGCCTCGGTCGAAAATTGAAGTCCTTGTTGAATACGGGGCCGGAAGTGTGGACGGTATTGGAGGAAGCATTGTGGACCATTTTCCAGGGTAAGTTGGCGAAATCGTTGGCTTTGTGGGGAAATGCTGTTGTTCTACTGGGGGCGTGCGTAGTGGGATTTGAATTGCCCTCGGGCTCGTACGGTAGCGACACAGCAGCGTATTTCTGAGCTGGTGGGTTGACGGACCGAAATGCGGGGACAGGCTTGGCGTCGTTACGAAACATCGCAGGATTCGCCAGGTACTTCGACAACACTTTATTCAATGCGTCGAATAAGTTGGTCCACAAAAAAACCTTCACGTCTTTCTCGATATTTCTTGGCCGTGGGTTCTCCATCGCCATAACAGCATTGAAAAGCCGCCCTGCGTTCAGCCGCGTCACGGTGCTAGGTTTCAAAAACTGCAAATTGCGGCGTATACGAGATTTCTCGTCCACAGAAAATGGCTCGCCAACGAGCGACTCCAATACAAGTATAATATCTACCGACGTCACCACCATAGTGTCCTTCTCCTTCCAACGAATGCATGAAATGATCAAGTCGTTGTTGTTTTTGTTCACCAGTTCGGGCGGCACCGTGGAAAACTTGATTTTAAAGGTGGTGAAGCTTTCTCTCTCGACATGCAAGGAAACAAGCCGGCGCTCATTCCGTAATTCCTCCTGTGTCCATTTCTTTCTCACGGCACCAAAACTGTCATCAGTATTTAATCTGATCGGCACGTTGATCGTGTCTAAGTTCTTGCGAATATACTCCGACGAGAGCTGGCTCGTACGAATTAAAACTGGGGGCAGTCCTTCCTCTATCGTCATGTGGTCGGTAATTTATCTATTATTTTGAAATTTTTTTCAAAAAATTCGGAAATTTTTAAAAAAAATATGGCCTGTGGCGTTTGAGATCGTGGCGGGTGTTGGACCAAAAAAAAGGTGTGCTTACCGTGGAATAATCTTCGTCCAATTTCGGCTCTTTTTTCGCTCTTTTCGCTCTTCTAAATGGAACGTAGATGATATATTCGATATGGTCAGCGATAATCTTTAATAAACATTCGTTGTTTTACTGAAACGTGCGTCCGCCTTTCTATGTGTATTAAGCCAAAAGCTTTTGCAAGCAATCTAAGGCGGATACCTGGCTTAATAAGGTGTGGCCAATGCACACTCGCCATATTCAGTCGGACTGCACGAAAATCGCACCGTGAGCAATACCGAGACACCTCATACAGGAAGACTCCATATAAGAGCAGAAACAAGGTGATGTCTAGCAATATACCCGTCCTCAGAGTCCATATGCACGCTGCAGCTCGTTTCCACGAGCAATCTCGCGGCAGCAAGCGCACACTCGCCTCATCAAAAGCAATTGTGCTTTGTTTGCGAGATCCGGAGTTATCCCCGCCCGCATCTCACATACCGACTCGTGGCACATTAAGTATGGGCTCCCCAGCGCAAACCTCACCCTCTGTTTTTTTTTTTCTCATAATCAATTAACACAAACAAAAAGTTTGGAATTCGAAGGACGTTGTGATGGCATGACACAATTGTCATCCAGAAACTTCCGTTCATGACAAGTGAGGTAGCTTGCTCTCAGAACGTAGCAAGGTGCGCTAGCGCCAAATCCAGATTTTCTCAAGTGAGCAAATGACGTCGATGAGGTCCTTGTCTCAGAATTTACCCCGCAACAGCCCGAGCAATCAGCTCGATATATGTACAAAAATCAGAGCTTATTTCGATAAATGTCCCACTTATGTTTCAGTGTTTCATGTTCTAGCCCATTCGCCACAAGCCCCGAATCGCACGCAAGATTTTTTATTTTTTTTCGCGCGCGGCTGTTTTGGTCTTGTGCGCCCCACTGCTTGCTTTCACGCAGACTCATAACGCTGAGGCGTGATAAATTGTGCGGTGCAAAGCAACAAAAAGGAGCCCTTTCCTCATGCAAAGTCAATTGTCTTACTTGCAAGAAACGCATGACAGCAAGTGCGATCCCTTACCTCGAATATAACGGCCGAGACCATGGCGATGTATAAGAAGTATGACGTAGGTGATTGCGCGTAACAAAATCCATATGCCGATCTTTAGGCCAACGAGAAAAAGATAAACGAGCGTCAAGAAAACTCGTTCTCCTGCGTTTCTCGTATGTGTAATTACTCTTACACTCACCTCAAGAGTTCATGTCGTAGTGCCAAAACTTGAACGAATCTCCTATTCAATTACACATGTAGATGGCTTCGTCGAGATGTATTACACTTGCTTGGTTTAATTGATGTCCGGAAATTCCGCAAGCAAATTCTAGAACGAGGCAATTTACCCAGACTCTGCGGACATCCAGATCATTGTTCCATTGAGTTACACACCCTATCGCGATGAAAAGAGGTCTTTTATGGTATCTTTCAAAAAAACAAAAGAGAATAGTCTTCCACATAAGCCAAAGAACTTTTTGAAATAAGCAGAACAACGCCTTCGCAATACAAGGACATGAGAAATCCGGATTCGCGCCTATCTGAGACAGCTCGATAATGAGATTTACACCGACCTGGAACCTACCAGCAACAGAACGGTCGTGGTAAGTCATTGATTTGGTGCTGACAGTGGAAGTTGTTCTATGAGGAGTGGTTGAAAGCGCATGTCCTTTTGCCAAGAACCTGATTGCGTCACCAAGAAAAATCGTATTTGTAAAGCCGCATCTGTTCAAGAACTTCTGGTGGAGCCATGGCATCCTAATTTATATAATCAGCATGACTGATTGAAGCGTAGATTAAAAATTTAAAAAAAGACAGAATTGAAAAAGCGAGATGCTTGCCTTATAACGTGAGAATATCCACCACGATGTTCACCACGCTCACAAGCACCTCGATGCATACGAGCAAGACAACTATAAACTCGAGATTTTCCTCATGCGAATGACCCAACTGTTCCTTCAACATTTGTAAAAGATCGGAGATTACCTCGAGACGCTGGTTCAAAAGCTCTACTCGCTGATTGATCTCCAAGTATCCACGAGTCGCCTGATAGATCGGCTCCAAGTGCGGCTCCGCCCACATGAGCTCGGGCGAGTCAAGAACTGATCCGTGCAAATTGATGTTAATGCGCAAAATGAAAAGCTCGCCGATCGACTTCATTGTCTCGTCACGAGTCATCTCGACTTTCCCTGTATGAGCAATCTGCTGAGGTATGTCGTGGGTATCCTCGATGGTGTTATCGACCAATTCTTCGAACAACGAGATTTTCACCAGCTGGGCCAATGCGTGAGAGATCGAGAGCTTGAGCATATAGTTCAGATCATCTCTGAGCGTGATGAAATCATTGTAGATTCGCGGCTGGTACGACGTCGTAATATAGTAATTGAATTCTTCCACCTGAGTATCCTCCGACGCCAATTTCTCCAGCTCAAACCGAGCCAAGTCCTCGAGAAACGCACTTTCTTCCTTGAGTGAAAATCCCCAAAGTATCACTACTCCGTACTCGAATACGAACACGTCGGATTTTTTGCCAAACTCGATCTCTCCGCCATCATCAGCAAGACGAATGAGTTTCGTACTTTCTTCTGCAGCATCACTGCGCCAGTCTTTATACGTGAACGGCGAATAGAGACACTCGTCGAAGAGTTTGGGTGCAGTATTATGGATCCGTTTCCGATCCTTAAGCCACCGCAACAACTCCTTCATTTTGTAGGAGCCGCACGTACAGTACGCTGTCACTCGCGGAAGAAGATCTCGGTGTGATTTCCCCAAGATCTCCGCATCTTTACGTGCGGGCCGGTCCTTAATCTTCGTCACTTGTGAGTAAACTCCATGACGCTGCGGCGGCCGTGATCTCGACGGATCCAGCCCCAGACTTTCGTCGGATTCGTCATCATCATTTAGGTCAGGCACGACCGGTAAAAGCTTGAGTTTTTGCGACGTTCGGCTCGTGCGCTGGAGTCCGATTTGCGGCAGCTGATTGAGTTTCGACGGCGCTTTATTTGCCTGGGTTGCCGGCGGCTTTTGTAGCGGGGCCGCGGCGGATGCACCCGGTAGAAGCGGCACTGTTTCTGGATTCGGCATATTTACGTAGATTTAATTTCTTTTTTGCGATAGGGCAAATTTGTGTTGTGATGTTTTTTCTATAAAAAGTGAGATGATCAATTAAACGCCGTCAATTCATGCTCAGTTTAGTCAGGGCCGCGCTGGGCTTGGCTGATGTCAATTAGTGCGATCGTTCCCCTGACCTCCAATGGAAAAATGGGGCTCGAAAAATATTGTGATAAACTGAGATAAAATTTGGACAATTAAAAATTAGCCAAAAGATTATCTAATTTTGGAGAAAAGCGAGTATTGACATTTCTCATTTCTGGAGAGTTATTTCGATATTGTCGCCAACGGAGTCTCTCAATAAATCTGTATGACGACGTCATGCGAAGAAGCGCACAATTCCAACGGTGCATTTTTTTTTCAAAGAATACTCTTGCATCTAAATATTTGATTTTTTATTCTTTGGATTATTAAAACAGTTTTTAGTGAAAGAATATGTGAATTCAATCCTACGTTGCCGAAGCACAATATCGATGTAACAATTTTTCACCATCCAACATTACCAGAAGATGGTTTCACGGGCAAGTTTCTTGAATACACGAAATCCTCTGCCTTTAGAGAAGCTATGTCAGTTTTCAAAAATCGAGAATGTCACCGCTGGCTTGCCATTTGGGTGCAGTGAAAGACAGGAATTTTCTTACGGCGAGCTTGTATTTTCGAGAAAACTAGAATAGAGTATTGATTAATGAAGAGATAATCATATCATATGCCTTGGGGCCAAGGGATATAACGGCCAAAAGGAGACACATATACGGAGAACGGGTGCATGAAACTTGATATTCTTACAGCTTTCCAGAATTCGCCTCTGGACCTTTCTGAGGGAAAATTAGTCAGTTTGTCTAAAATTTGCTATTTTTTCTGATGCATATACGAATTGCACGCAAGAAATGCTCGCTTGCCGATATGTCCGTGCAAGGAAACATTGAAAGTCAGGGGCCGTTGCAATCAGAGTCACAACTCCGATGTTGGCCGTTTTCTTTCTAGGCTCCGCTTACAATTCGAATGGCCTATGTACAAGACAAAAGCGGCAAAACCTGCTGATATTGGCCGATAGTTTATCGTGCAGGTGTCTCGTTTGCCTCAGTTCGAAACATTACCATGGACGCCGAAATCTTGCCCTTCGGTTGTAGAACCTTTTTTGCCGGCAAAATTATCAAGTTTACAGGAAAATGCACTTCTAATTGATAACTTTTATTATATTAAAAGCAACATTACCGAAAATTTTTCATTTATGAAAACTTTCGGCCAAGGTTTTGGCCTTGAGTGGGGTCAAACAATGGTGCATTCTACTCTGCAGTGCTGAATCCGCTAATGGCATTCTCCTTGGTGCTTCACAATTGATCGAGCCACTTCGTCGGTTGAAAGTGCCTGTATATTTGCAAATGTTGCTGGTAATCATACAATTGCTTTTCTCCTCCGAATTTCCTTATCCATTGGAGTAATGTCGGGCTACTTTGGACACGCGCATGGCTACGAGAATGCTGTGGTATTAGGCTAACGTAAAAGAAGCTCCGCAGATTTTTATTCCGCATATGACATCAGTTTCGGCTATTAATCTAATTTCTTGCTTTTTAAAAAAATCCCCTTTCACTGAATGAGCAAAACAAAATAATTTTATGCCATGATACTGTACCTCAGCCACTCCAGAATATCTTTCTGCAAACTTAGAAAAAGTGGGGAAAGGTTATGAGCGAGGTCATTTTTACGCATTTTCCCAGAAATTCAAATGCAAATACGAAGCCGAAACTTTCAATGTAGACTACCGCTAGTGTGGCCCGTAACCTTCTCGATATTAATAGCAAAAAATGGCTCATAACGATAAAATAGTCATACGGTCAGAAAAAAGCGCTATAAAGAGGCATAGTCTGCTTGTAAAACCTCTACGTTTATTTCTTCCTTTTTATCCACTTACCTCTTCATCTCTTAAAATAATGACTCTCTTGATCAAGCTTGCTGCTATCTCACCCGTGCTTGCCGTATTGGCTGCAACTACGCCTACCGCGTGTGATGTTGTCAAATACAAAGACAGCGCGCTCCAGGTTGACTTCTACGCTTATCCCTTCAAAAGTTTGATGGGCTGGAACGAAGATTTCTTCCGCGGTTTGTACAATACCAAAAGAATCGGCGGGATTCCACGGGCACGGGATTCAATCAACTTCGTCCGCCAGGCCTCCCTGCAGGACAAGGTGGAAAACGGGCAGATCTATAATCACTCGATCTCCTACACCAACTTCACGGCCAAGTATACAGGATACTTTGTGGGCCAAGCCGACGGCGAGGCAACTTTCAGAATCAAGGCTGATACTGGGGCTTCGTTCCGGATTGGTGCCCACAGCGGATTTTGCTCTGGAGAAGTGCCAGATGATATCACTGCCGATTATGGCATCAACACGATTGGTATGGAAGGCGTAAATGCCGAGCTGTACACGGTGAATCTTGTTTCGGGAAAGTATTACCCAGTGGAAATCATCTTGTTCAATTCAGAGGGTAGTGCCAACTTCGAACTCACTTATATCGATAAATGGGGAAACGAGTTGGAGCTCGGGATGGCTGCTTTCCGTCAAATTGAGATGAACAATCTGGCCTCTTCTGATTATCCATCGGCATCTTTCTCTTGGGAAGATTCTTCTAATTATCCATCGGCGTCTTTCTCTTGGGAAGATTCTTCTAATTATCCATCGGCGTCTTTCTCTTGGGATGATTCTTCTTACGATCGTAAAATTGTGACTTCGACTACTACCACTTTGCCGACTTTCGTGCCATCTGTCTCCTCAGAATTGAGCTCGAAGCCAGTTGAGTCTTCATTTTCGGACTATAGCTCTTTGGAAAGTTCAGTAGAGACGTCTTTTGAGACGAGCTTGCCCACCGCCACTGTTACCTCATATCTGGACATCTCGAGCTCGAACTCCTCTGAGTTACCAGCCGCATCAGAGACCGAGATGGCTAGCGCACGTCTCAAATGGAGAGGCAGATGGTAAATGCTTCAGTGGCAGTGCTTATAGCGGTGGGTGTGCTCTGTCCAAAAAATTTGGTCGAGGATTAAGCTTAAGCTATTCCTGCCCCCTTTACTATCAGAAAGCCAGAGATATAATCTACTTATTTCCACGCTTCACCATTTCCTTGTTCTAACTTTAAGATGTGTTTATCTTTAATGTATCTGTTTGTTTTTCATTTTGCATCTGTATTTTCTCGAAGTAGCCGATAGTCAAGTGGTCAATTCGTTTAGCAATCAGTTCCGTGCAATCTTATCTACAATACATTCACCCCCGGTTAACATCCCATGGACTGAATAAGAATGAATCGAAGCCATTTTTTTAAAAAAATATATTGCTATATTCTCTTTGAAAGATATTCATTACCGCTCTGTTCATGCAGTACAGCGAATATTAGCAACACACTTGTGGAACAAATTTCACAAAATTGCATCCAGTTATATCAAATCGGGATTTACCCATATAAGTTTCCCAATAAAATTTCAGTTGGTCTCCATAAATTCAGAAATTGTTATTGTTGACGAGTACCCCTTGGCTTACACCCGTGCACCTCGTCTTGCCCCGAACTCCAAACAATCTCGCGCGCCGATGAGATGCCCTGCGAAAAAAGGTCTTGGAGTAGAGCGCGATCTTGATCATCATCTCATCTCATCTTATCTCATACAATTCCACCACATCAATTGTTGAAATTTTCAGATTTCAAACTCTATTTTTCATCAGTTTCTAAATTTTCCTTTCGAAAAGATCTGAAGAAAATGGACCCTCCCAAAGAGCGTCGACATGCGTTCCGCTCGTTTAAAGAGCGGATCGACGCGATGAAGATCGAGCCTCATCGGAAACTCAATACTCGGGCCCACGATTATGTCGAGACATCGCATTTCCTCGCCACTTTGGAGCACTGGAAGGAAGTCAATATATCGGGCGACTTCACCGATTTCTTGCGCGAGGTCGAGTCCCTCTGTCAGACATTACCCCAGATCTTACATCACCAGGCCAAAATCTTCGCGTCATTGCAATGCCACATCAAGAAGAACGACGTCAATTCGATCCAGCCCCTTTTAGAGCTTTTGGGACAGTTTGTACATGATTTGGGTCCCGACTTCATGCCGTTCTACTCGCAGTTTTTGCACCTCGTGGTCGACCTTGCTCAGCTGACGAACCCCAACGATTCCCAGAACATGCGCAATACTTCCAATGTGCTTGAATGGTGCTTCAATACTTTGGCGTTTGCGTTCAAATACTTGAGTCGCGTGCTTACGGAAGACTTGGAACCAACATTCACCGAACTCATGCCAGTATTGAAAATGACGAAAAAGACCTATGTGTCGCGCTTCTGTGCCGAGGCACTTTCGTTTTTGGTCAAGAAACTGAAACCTCAAGCATTGAACGAAATTGTGGTTTTCTCGTTTAACGAGCAGCGCAATTTGGCCGACTCAAACAAGTTTTACCGCGAATCCTTGGTCATCTTATACAGCGAGGCGATGAAAAATACACTGGAGACGTTTCACCTGAAAGCAATCTCGGTGTTTCGCTGTGTGCTCGAAAACGCATTGGCCACTGCCGACAGCGATATTTGCGTAAACATTTTGTGCGACATTTTGCTCCAGGGAGCCAAACACGGGTCCGCCGAATCGTGTGAACGTTTCTTTGCCTCGTGCATCGCCTACCTCTCCGAGACCGTGGCGAAGACCAGTGAGACGAAGATTCTTTATTATGCTGCACAAATCCTCGTGACCATGTCGTTTGCCGAATCAGGAAAGAAGGTCCGCGATTGGAGCGGCATTTTTGCCCTTATCGAGGCGATTGTGGATCTGGCGCATCGGATTGCTGGCTCTGTCGACGAAGTGCCCCGCAAATTGATGCTGATAATGGCCCATCTTTTCGCCGTGGTCGTACGCAATTGCCCGACCGAGCACCTTTCAAAACGGTTTGCGTATTTATCAGGATTCTTGGTCTCGGCCTCGGACATCACGTTCTACTTAAGCTTCTATGAACTAGCGGCGACGAATTCTGCTGAAAAATTGTCGGTTTTCCAGGCCCAACGGCAATTGCAAGCAGTGGTCAATAAAACGTCAAAGTCAGAGCAACTCTCGATCCTCGCACAGAAATTACTGGCGTTGCAGCATCTGGCGCCATCTTCCATCTCAGACATTATCATTCCGCCATTTCTCACTGCTCAACTACTCAAGGAGATCGAGTATGATATCGAGGAAAGTTTGGGCGATGCGGAGATCCGCAGTGTTTTCTCGAAATTAAAGCTTTTGCAATTTGCGTCTAATTCTCCAAGCGAGAGTGCCACACCCTTAGCAGTGTTGCAAAAATTGGCAAACTCAAGTTTACCCCAGCTGCCGTTTTTGCACGATGCTTTGGGAATAGCATTGAGTGTGGCGGTAAAGCTTGCGCCCACAAACGACGTCACAACCTCAGAGATTTACCATATTCTTCACCAATGCTTGCCTCGTTGCCGTGAATCTGGTGAATTTATGGTGGGCGCCACGCAATTCGTGAAGAAAGACGGGTCGGCAATTGCTGCAAAATTAACCCTGGACACCGAGGAGTTTGCGCATTTGCTCGCGCCCAATTTCAGTTTGGCCGGGTCGGCGGTGCGGTTGAAAACAGCCGAGTTTCTTGTGGCCGCTCATCAGTGCACGAAGCAAGCGGTGCCGTTTGTGGTCTCGCAAATCAGAATTATTGATGAGGTTCCGCTCACGATCGCGAATTCAAATGATGTCAAGATGCGCATCCGTCACGTGATTGGCGAGTTCGCGGCCCTTTCTAATAGAACAAGCGCCGACAAACAGCAGCTTTGTCACTATGTGGTCGGACTCCTTAGCAACAATTTCCAGCCATGTTGGTTGGCAGTTTACGAGTCGCTTCTGCAGCTCGCGCAGAGCGGATGTCCTGATATTCTCTGGAACGTGCTTATCAGTTTCGTGAAATTGGACTATTCGCAGCCGCGCGCGTCATATATGGGCCAAAACGACGACAGCACGTTTGAGGAAATTGACGATTCTATGCACGATTCCGAATCGGGATTCGAGGTTCTTGATGATCGGCTCATGGCCAATATTCACAGTGCCGCAGCTACCATTGTTCCAAGTGGAAATGCCGCTCTTGCGTCGCTCTTACAGCAGGCCAGTGATTTGCGCAGTGCTCGTGCGCACAATCCGCAGCTCCGGTCCCGCGTGATCAAAGCATTGCAACTGATTGCTTATGTGGCGGAACTGCATGGAGAAGAATTTGTCAGGCTCGTGATTCGGTTGCAAAACACGTCAGATCCCGATGGCGACGACGATGAGTTTGCGTCGTGGACAAATAAGGATAAACTTGCGCTCGTGGCGATCTGTGCGAAATTCAAGCGCTTACACAAAATTCCTGGTAACGAAGATCTCTTCACGCTCGTTTTGGAGAATTTGTCCCTGAAGCAACTGAACATCCAGCAGGAATCGCTAGAGGTGTTATTTGCATGGAACAAGCAGCTGATCAATAAGTACCGGGACAACTTGAAGAATTTGCTTGAGGACAAGCTCTTCCGCGACGAGCTTCTGTCTTTGGTGAACAAGAACGCTGATTCCAAAATCGAGACCAGCGACGCCGAAGATGTGATCCCGATCGTGCTCCGAATTCTTTATGGCCGAGCAAAGGGCGCATCCAACAACAAGAGCAAAAACGGCCGCAAGTTTGCAATTGCCACGGTGTTACCAAACTTGCCCGATGTCTACATCGAAAAATTCCTTGCGATTCTCGCGCAACAGATCGATTATGAGACCTACTTCGAAACTGGTGAGCTTCCGTCGATCTCGAAACGCAATCTCAATAGCATGGTTGGATACCTCAATATGCTTTACGAAGTGTACAATGGATTGGGATACAAATTCGCCCACATTTTACAGGCCACGATGCGTCCACTCACATACACATTACTTTGCTCGCAACACGTGCTTGACTCGCTAAATGAGGAGATCAGTGAAATTACTGAGAAAACTGCTCGCACAGTAAGAAGTTTAGGATTCAAGTGTCTTGATCATCTCTTTAAAATCACTGCCGCGACCTTTGAATGGACTGAGGATGCCGACTTGATCTTCACCTCGATCGTGAAACCGCGACTCGGAAGATTTGCCGTGGAAAATTCGCAGCAGCCTTCATCATTGATGAATCTTATTTGTGGCTGGATTAACTCTCCGCGTCTTGTGCCATTTCTCTACATGGATGAGTTTTCTTCAGTGCACGCTGTGATGGCATTGCTCGGCAATGTTCATGCAAAAGACTCGGTGAAAGCGGCGATCTTAGATTTTGCCATTGCCGCATTCACACGCAAGGACATCAGCGATGAGCAGTACTATACACTTTTGGCGATTGTCGTCGATGGTTTGTTGACGGTGCTTCCACAAATCATCGAGGTGACCGTCGATAAGGACATCAATGCCAGAGCAGCGACGTTGTTGCTCTTGATTATTGAGGGTGGCTTCGTGAAGGAGCAAGCGACGAGAAAGGCTCTTATCACCGCGTGTGCGTCAGCGATCCGTAAACCTCCAACTCAGATTGGCCCTAGCGACAAGGTTAGTTTACTTCTTTCGCTTGTATCGATCGTGGACGGATTTGAGTGTGAATTTGAGGACATCAGGCCACTTTACGAAGTGTGTGCGGCTGCTTTCCGTACGTACAAGGACAGAAATATCCGTGAAGCCTTGGTGCAAATCTTTGGCGTCATTGGTGCCCAATTCGTGGAATTCGCCGTGGTGGGCGAACTTCTCGCCGAATTAAACGCTTATTCGACCACAAGACTAGTTGAGCCTGATTTTGAACGCAGATTGCGCGCATTCAAAAAGATAACCGAGGAGTTGTACGATGTCTTCACGCCAATGCAATGGCTTCCTATCGTGCAGGCCTGTTTGTTCTTTATCAACGATCCCGATGAACTTCCGATCCGGTCGAATGCTTCGTTCACTTTAACAAGATTCATCGATGGTATCGTCAATAGAAGCAGTGAAGAATTCGAGAAATTCCGCGAATTGTTCCAGACAGTTATTGTGCCTCATTTGCGTGCCGGACTTAAGAAAGACAACGATGAAATCAAGGACGGATACATTCATGTGTCGGCAACTGTGGTCAAGAACTGGCGCTTGTTTTCCGAATTCGAGTCGATGCAGGTATTGCTCTCGGAGGACCCCGATGAGGATTTCTTCAAGAACTTCACTCACATTCAGTTGAAGTGCAGACAACAAGCAATCCGTAGTCTTATTGACGTGAGGACGCAATTGAGTCCCGAGTGCATCTACCATTACATCTTGCCCATGACCGAATCGTACAATACCTGTACTTCTGAGAAAATGAGGCCCGTTTTGGACGATACTCATGCCACGTGGGCCAGTCTCGTGCTGAGATTACGCTGGGACCATTTCCGTCAATTGTTCCGCAAGACAATTAGTGGAGCGGCGCAGCCAGAAGAGACTGGTCGACGTGATCGGATTCGGCTTGCGGTTTTCATTTCTCAAGGAATGCTCACAAGTTTCACCGCGGCGCGTGACGGAATTGCTGGTGAAAGTTTTGCCAATTTACCCGAAGATCTGGAACGTACTGAATCGCTTATCATGCGCGAATTCTTCGAGCCGATCATGAAGGTGGTGCGCGTGCGTGATGACGAAACCGTGGTTGACCGGACGCTTTTGGTAGAGGCGGCGGTGAACTGTCTTTTGTGTGTGTCTGAAGGGAAAGCGGAGGCGGCAATTTCGGGGACTTTGACAAGCACGTGTCAGGCGTTGCGGCTGAAGTATCAGCCTACCAGAGACGCCGTGCGTAAGGTTCTTTGCAAAGTTACCAAGATTGTGGGCGCCAAATACTTCAAATTTATTGTTCAGGAATTGCAGACGGCGCTTCTGCGTGGAGCACAGATTCATGTATTGAGTTATACGCTTCATGCAGTCTTGGCAGCGGTACGTGATGATTTGGAACTGGGCGATTTGGATGACTCGGCGCGCCTTATTGTCGATATCATCATGGAAGATGTATTTGGTGCCGCGGGGCAGGATAAGGATGCGGAGGATTACGTGAGTCTGATGCGGGAGGTGAAGTCGAAGAAAAGTTTTGAAACCGCCGAGATACTCTGCACCAACATCAGTCTTTCGTGCTTTACCTTGCTCGTGGAACCGATCAAGTTGCTCTTGAAAACAAACATTCCATTGAAAACCAAACACAAGCTCGATGATCTCTTGGTCAAATACGCTCGCGGAATCATGTTCAATCCTCATGCAAAGACTCGCGATATTTTGGTGCTTTGCTTCGAACTTCATCAGCAATCGACGTCGGTGGAATTTCACACGAGAAAGCAGAAGCCAGTCTCGGAAACTGAAGAGTATTTCCTTGTGCGGACACTGAACCGCCCCACACATACCAATATCGATAAGTCGCAGGTAGTTTTTGCGCTCCAAAAATTCTGTTTCGAACTCATGCGCAGTGCTCTCGGCAAACACCCACATTTGATGACGGTGGCAAATCTTGATGGCTTTATGCCGCTCATGCAAGAAAGCATGGACGCAGAGGACGAAGGTTTGCTTGTGGCGCTTTTCAAAGTGCTAGACATGATCGTGAAACTCGAGTTTGATGAATCAAGAAATGAGTTCTTCACAAGCACTGCCACTAGAGCATTCATCATCATACAGAACTTGGCCACGACTGCAAATGAGCTTAGTCAAACGTGTCTTAGGTACTTGGCTACCCTCGTGCGCCACAAGCCGGCGGTGAAATTGAGCGACCGTGCGATGACCTATCTTCTTGTAAGGATCTTGCCCGATTTGGAGGAGCCCGAGCAACAGAGTCTTGCATTCAACTTCTTGAAGGCAGTTTTGTTCAGGCACACTATGCTTCCGGAGGTCTACGACGTGATGGATAAAGTATCGACAATCATGGTTGTGAATCACAATAAAGAGATCCAAACGATGGCGCGTTCGCTCTATTTCCAGTTCTTGATGGAGTATGAACAAGGCCCAGCTAAGTTGGAAAAGGCGTTCAAGTTCATGGTCAACAACCTTGCGTACCCCACGCAGTCGGGCCGTGAGTCCGTGATGGAACTTATGCATTCAATTATTCTCAAGTCCTCGGATGTGCTCTTGGCGCAGCTCGCCACCAGTTTCTTTGTTGGGTTGGCCAATGTGGCTGTAGCTGATGATATTGCGAAGTGCCGTGAGATGGCATCGGCGCTTATTGCTAGGTTATTCAAGAAAGTGAGCAAGGACAAAGTTGGCGAGATGGAGAAGTTCATTTTATCGTGGATGTCGCAAAATGCAAACGCATTGCTCAGAAGATGCGGACTTTCAATCTACAAAGTTTACATTTCTGTCTTCGGATACGGCGCCAGTGAGAAACTTGACTCTACTGCTTTTGCCCTCGTTGAAAAGGTGGTGGAATTGTCGAGAAATCTGGCGAACCTAACGGTGGAGAATTCTGTATTCGATGCCGAGGATTCTGAATGGGAGGACGTTTATACTGCAATGAGCGTGTTTTCCGGTATGTGCAATGCATTGGGCAGCGATGTGCTCACGGTGAAGTTTGAGTCGATGTGGCGTCATGTTCTTGATTCGATTCTTTATCCACATACGTGGGTGCGTCTACTTGCGGCAAGATTAGTCGGTGTTTTGTTGGGAAACCTCGCAAAAGCACAATTCACGATTTCGCCCGAGCAATTGCAGACGATTTCATACAGACTTCTTCGGCAATTGGGCGCACCAAAAGTGGCACCGGATTTGGGTAATCAGGTAGTGAAAAACATGATTCAAATCCTCACTAAGTGGAATGCCGAGGGGACACCTTTCTATGAATTAGGAAGTACAGCGGAAGATGAGGTTGAAAAGGACGATGAAGTTCTCGAGGCTGAGGATGCCGAACAAGGTGATGCTGATTCAGAGTCGAAAATTGCCTCAAACACAAGCACTGATGCTCCTCGGTATGCCCTGGCCGTTGATTTCGTATTGGCGAGAGTTTGTGCGCTCATGAGACAGGATACGCGGAGCGATAAGAATCTTACTGCACGCAAGGCAGCAATCCAGCTTGGTGCAGTGATTTCACATCTTGTACCCGAGGAAAAGTTGCCTCAAGTATCGAAGAAACTTCTCTTTGGAATGTACTACATCTTGGACAACGATACGTATACGGATGCGGAGCTCGAAGTGCTCAATATGGCGAAAGAATGCGCAAAATCTCTCGAAGAGAAGTTGGGGACCACAGCGTACTTGGAGGCATTTACTGCCGTGAGACAGGCCGTCGACCAGAAACGGCAAGAGCGGCGCACGAAGAGAGCGCAGCTTGCAATCTCGGCACCAGATGTGGCCGCCAGACGGAAGTTGAAGAGACACGGTAATTTCCGTGAGAAGCGGAAACACAGAAAGGATGAGAATGGTTATTATCGTCCAAAAAGAACGAAGCGTAATTAACATAGTGTATCCATGCATTTGTGAGCGTGACGTTCAGGAGAGAATTATAGCTTGAATATAGCAAAAATGTACAATAGAAGTTAGAATACTCGTAAGCAGATCACTCTAAACTTCTCATCCCATTAGTGGCCATTCTTGAGAAAATGCTGGGTAGTTTGCGAGGGGAAGCTTCGTTGTGATCATCGTCACGAGGAAATTAGAATGCTTCTTCAAAAGTGAAATATTTCTGTTGGGAGACTATTCGGTTTTCCACCCACAAATCACATAAGAAATTAGCAAAATCAATACAAGTTTTTCGAAGCGTTTCTTCATGCCATTCGTCTATCCCCATGTTACTCAAGGCTAGCGAAGTGGATAACTGGCTGCTTAGCCATTGAACACGTCGCTCATTTATCTTTGAAGATTATGTGAGCATCATGGCTTTTGAAAGCTTTCAAGAATTCAATTTTGACTCTTTTGAATCGATGAATTTCGTTCCAAAGGTCCTTAGTCACAATAGGGGGTTTCGCCATTTCCGGGGGCTAGTGATTCAATAAGAAGTCAGATATACATGTTGATTGGCTAATTTTCGAGCAAAAACTTTCATAATAGGATAGTTTCCTGAAAGCACTATTCCGAAGACTGTCTTTCTCTCTTGGCAATTCAATGAAGTAGTTCCTCAAAACGTCTCCTATATCACGTCATCACGGTAAAAATGTTCATAAATATCCGTACTTGAGTAGCAGATTTTAAGCCAATCAAGAGAAGCACTTTTCGATTATCATGATTTTTACTGAGGAAAGGTTGATATACTTCAACCTTTGGGCCTTGCTGATAAACGAAAGCAGCGTTATCTCCAATGCCATTCGCCAATCCAAAGCGTCCATTTCTTACGATGGCTCTATCGTACCTAGGCGCCACAAGCATCATTGAAATCTAACAAGGGTTCGATATGATCACTTTTCAAAAGATTTTTTAAACATAATTTTCTCTTTTATTTCAAAGAATGTCCCCATTCTTTGGTTTCCAGGCACATATTTGCCTAAACATATCTGTCCTGATCACGGCCATTGCCGGCACAACAAATCTTTCATCCGAAAGTTGCTGAGAGCTCTATCGGACTAGCTCCCCTTATCTTTCATGAAAGCTTGATAGTCTTGAGATCAAAACCCCCAACACCCGGAATTCTCGCCGATAAGAAGAGGCTGCAAGAAGACTTGTCACGGCCTTTCTTCCAAGAAGAAAAATATTTACCATAAGAGAGGGCTATTTCTGTAAATGAGGTTCATAAGGGCTGTTCTTTTGTTGAAGGCCAATAGGGAGTATCTCGCCTCTTGACTCCGCCACGAAAAGGCAATAACTCGCCCGTTTGAACAACCAAATCTGTCTATTTCTGATTCTAATATACAGTGAGAGACGCTGCCGTCTGTGCGCTATTCTCTCCTTCTTCCCCTAAAATAATCTTTACTTTTTCTTCACATTTTCTGTCTCTTACTGGCATCGCCAGATTCCGCCGACGGTAGCGAAGACATGCTTGCGCTATCACGCTTCAAGGACTCCAGTACGCTTCCTTCGTCATTTCCAATCTCACTGTCATTTTCCTCTATATTTTCGTCGCCAATCTCACTATATTCATTCCCATTCTCCTCAACTTCAGTATCATTTTCTATCTCTTCATCATCACCTTCGTCATTATCCTCTGCATTTTCGTCGTCGACATCTTCACCATCCAAATTCCCCTCTTCGTACTCGTCAGTACCCCCGACTTCCGACTCGGCTCTGCTGACATCTGCGTCCGCATTACCATTCCCACTCTTATCGGAAATCGGCGCGATCTTGATTTTCAACGGCGCTTTCTTCCCCATCGCCTCGTCGTGTTTCCGTTTGTTATACACGACCATCTCGCGCTGGTACCGATCACGATCTTCCTCGTATAACTTGAGGTAGGGGATTTTAGCCTCGTCATCAAGTCCCTTCCACATCTCAGTCAATACGCGCGTGAGCTCCGAAACGGGTTTTCCGGGATTTTCACGCTCCAATTCTGACCGAACACGTTCCTTCTCGCGATCACAGAACATGAGGTACGCGTTCGTGGGGCGTTTCGGTAAATTGGGGTCGCGAGCCGCCTTCCGCATTGCTGCCGCCAGCATCCCCTTCTTCTTTCCTGCTTTCGGCTTCGCCTGCTTGAAATTTAGATGCTCATCGGTCAATACCGGCGAATATGGCCGCGCCATCTCTTCGTGGGCCTTCACGTGACCGTCTTGCAGAAGCCTTACTACTTGCTGCTCGAGTCTTTCTAGAAGCACGGCGTACTCGAGTCGGAGCCGACGCACAGACATTCGCGTCCGCAGCAACGCTAGCGTGGCGATTTCGTTACTCTCCTCGATCTCGGATATACGTTTCCGCATCTCCTGACACTTCACTCGGAATTTTTGTTCTGAAAGTTAGTACTATGGACTTAGCCGAGTAGGATTCTTTTGCCTGTATCGATTACATACCCTCGCTATCTGGCGCGGATTCTTTAGAATTTGCCATTGCTCTCTATTACTTCGGAAGTTCTTGTATGCTCTATTCTACAGAGATAATATAGGGTCTGATGATTTTTCTCATGCAAATGTAGAAGGTCAAGTAGAGCTCAAGCTCGCGGTTGATGGTGGCAGAGCCGCGCCTGGCCATGTGCACACCCAGACGGAGACGCGAGCTCGGACGGCCACGGTCAAAATTTTAAACGGTCCTTTCCAGAAAAAGATAATGCGGCTCGAAAATTAATACGATGAAAGCGAAAGCTAGTATTGAGTTAAAACAAAGAAATCTCATCAATGAGGAGTCTTTTAATATATTTGGAGTACCTTATTTGGTTCTGGCAAGAATGACGGGCGCTTCACCGCTTCGCTTTCGCGGGCACGTGACTTGAACAATGAGAATACAAGTTAGATTAACTTGGATGAACGTCGGATTAAACCCAAGTGGCTTTCAATTTTAAGTATGCCTTTTTTTATTTTTTCATCTCGTGTTAATGCAGCGAAATTGTATTGCTCAAATATATTTCATCAAATGTCCTTGTCCAGCTTTACCTACGCTTGCGATGTGAATCTTATTACGATTCAACGATATGTCTAAACTCAGGCTTATTATTTGAGATTTCACATATGCCTTTAGAAAAATATTGGGATCTTGTCAATTGAGGAATTAGGAACAAGAAATTCTGTTCGTTGCAGTTTGCAAAATATTAAGGGAAAAAGCCTAGACTCAAAAATCAAAAATGGGAAACGAATCAAGAAAATTGACAAAAAGGTTTTCAGAAAAGTTTAAAGAATCGTCATGAAAGTAGAATTGACGGCTTGTTAGGTGTTCCGTTCCTCCTATCCCTCCGGGTCGAAGAAATGGCAACCATTATTTCTCTGAGAATATCCTATGATGCTTAAAATCTTGTCACTACCTCTTCTTGACGCATCATGCTCCCCAGTTACAAAAGTATTGATCACATAGTTTTGTGATCATGAGAGCAGGTAGCAAAAGAACACATAAAAAAAAATGTCATTCGAGTAATCGCAGAAGTGGGTCTACTAGCTAACCTCATTTTCCCGGTACATCCAACAATCCTGCCCAAGTTGCACGCGATGGAGACATTGAAGATTTGAAGTCATACAAATCTCCAACGAACAAAAATCATTGTTATTTCATATCCGGATTCTCGACGAAAACAATAGTTGTTGTGAAAAAAGGACTACGTGCCTATATATACTAAGGCGGAGAGTTTTGATATTTGTGGGAAACAAATTTCTTTGCATCAGGTAAATATGTGAGTAGAAAGATCAAAAGGCGTTCCTCATTCAAGTTAATCTTATATGGATGCTTGACTTTCAAAATTATCTGGACTATCTTACGTGCACACAGCCTTATTTACATGTAATGTGCAGTGCCAAATGGTAAAATATAAATCTTCAGATATATCAACACTTTGGCCAGAATTTATCAGCATTCACAGACTCATCCATTAGAGGCCTACCTTTTCTTCCTGTAGAGCCCCATTCAAGAAGAATTTAATTATTCGTTCGTGTCGAATCATCCAATTTCCACGGCGAAAAACGAGGAAGATGGTAAGTACACGACCTTTAAACAACTTATCAATTATCACACACAATTAAACCATCCAAATGAATTTTTCAAAAATGCGACAGCGCAATTATGTTACACTATGCATCAAATGTTATTAAAATAATATGACAAGAGCAAAGCGCGGGGCATTGCTGCCAAAATCGAGGATCTACGGCCAGTACTTCTGGGATTTGCGGGACGGCCGTACAATAACTTCCAAGATACATTTGACAGAGATCTCGGGAATGAAAGAAAAATGGATTCCGCAAGGATGCAAATTTTCAATGGCACTGGCTTGGAATATACCGGATTTCAAGTTCTATTTGGTAGCGCTGGCAGTGAAATCTGTTACTTTCGTAATCTCACTCGCGGACGATAGATTTCGAACGATAATTATCGAGATCTACGAGGTTAGTTCCGAAAGCATGATTAAAGACGGGCGAATGGAATTTTGTAGATCAGTTTAGCGGGGCTTGTACATGTCATGAATGTTCAACTCTGAGACGTCATCTTAGTCAACAGCACAAGCGCTTGATAGGATAGGTCCTGCGGAGCGATTACGAAACAAAAGTTTGATTTTTAAAGTCGTCTTAGTGTAGGGAACCTGCTTTCGATATTATTGAGATTAAAAGTGGAAAATCAACAGGGAATTTTTGTTGGGGAAGAATGCAGTACGCAGGAGAAATCATTTTGAAATAATATAGATTAGTTAAGAAAAACTAGGGAAGCAGCATATCAGTTTTCATAAGCAATGTGCTGATATAAAAAACACAAGAAAAATAGGATCCCATACTTCACTCAGATAGACTGAGACGTACAATATTCTGGGGTACCAGATAACACAGGTTTTTTAGGACAAGATCTCGTAGTCGGACTCCAAGTCTGCGTCTGTTACGCTAATCAAGTCATAGTCGTCATTCGCCTCGCCCTCTTCCCTTTCAGACATTGTGATGTCGTTATTGTCAGCTGTATCGCGTTCCTGAGCAAGTGGTGATTGTGCAAACACCTCCTTGGGCATCGAGGGCAAGAGAATCGAGTGCACAGAAGTCGTCATGAAGCTTGAGACAGATCCCTGGCCTGCAATCTCTCCTGTCTCTGGGTTGGAAACTGCGGGTTTCTCGCCTCCGACATCCTTCTCTCTCGTGGTACCATCGACGCGCTCCTTCTCTGAGAATATCATTTGGCCCACCATATTTTTCAAGCTTAACTGACACTCGCCAGTACCATGCTCGGTGCTCAACAGAATCTTGAAAGGATACTTGAAGTGCGTGTTGCTCACACCAACGTTGAATTTCACCGTTCGATTGGCTTGAATTCCGTGCTGTCTTTCGATCGGAACCGACGCCACGATTGTATCGAAACAGTTTTTGACGCTCAACTTCATGCGTTTTCCATCAATAGCTTTGTCCCCGGTGTTCGTGAGAATAACCTGGGATAAAGATGGGCCTTTTGGTACTACAGTCACGGAAACCAAAGAAGGCACACTCGAAATAATGGGTTCGGATACTTCTTCCGGCTCAGAAAGCTCTAACGGAGTATTGCAGTGCTCCTTTGACTTGTCACTTTCCACAGCTTCAGATGAGATTTCAGGCTCATATAATTCAGGTGACATTGGCTCTTCTTGCACCGTAACATTCGGCGCGACAACTAGATTTGCCTCCACATCCTTTGTGAGCTCATCCACAATCGCTACCTTTGAATTCACAATCATCTCCTTCAACTTTTCGAAGCTGGAACCGGAAACTTCCTCCAACAAAGCCTGGAGTTCGTCGTACAATCTTGCTTTTTCTCTCAAAGATTTCAACTCCTGCTCGTCATGCTCGGAAGACTTTGCTTCTGGGACATTCTGAGGCTCGACCTGGCCGCCAGCGGCATATGTCCGAATCTTGAAATTATGGTTGAAAATGGCATGGCACCGACCACCGGGCGAAAAGCCGCCAGCATTGAGAAAGTTACGAAAGACCTGAGAGTCTTCGATAGCAACCATTGAGTGGTTTGAAGAGTGAGTGCCTACACTCGCATCGATCTTGTAGCACTTGGCGCAAAGATCGAAATCGTCACACACCAAGCATTTGTACCTCCATCCCGAGATGAAGCTGAAATTATCGTCAGGGCTACAATTGTCACACATGACGCCACGATGAACCGTACCCTTGTGCGCTTCAGGTGCGCTTTCCCTCGCTTCGGTATCTGGTGCCTCTTCGGTCTCCGCCATTCCAAAGATCCCTTCCGGTGCCATCGCCTGCGTGTACAACCGAGAAAACGATCTCATGAACTCGTAGATCTCAGACTTCTGGAATTCATTCACCAACTTCCGGAATTGCTCAATTGTCTCGGCTCCAGGCCCCGACAGCTGTGCCGGTACAGAAGCGCCTCCGCGAGGTGGAGCGGCGCTTGACTGAGGCTCAGGAGTATACTTAGGTAAAGACTCGGCTGGAGCCTTTTTTCTCACAATGATCTTCGTCATGTTCTTCACCTTCAAGCTGCGTAAGAAATCCTTGAAGTCCGAGTCGGACTCCAAGGGCACGTATCCCTTGTGCTTCTTGGACTTTCTCTCAAAGGTGAGGTGCTTAACGTTCTCGCTTTCAAAAACAGTACCAGCCAAAACTGAATTGGCAAGCATGCTTTTAGACACAATCAAATGGATCTTCGCACGATTGACCACGGCTTCATACTCTTGCGGCTGTTCAGGGAACCCTGTGGCAACGCACGTGACATGAACCGTAATCTTGTCGCTACTCATAATGGAAATAAAAGGGATACTGAGTTAGTGGTAGAAGCACTATATTGAAAACCTTTTGTTTGGAGAATTTGGATCAATTTCAGGGGGTTATAGTGTTCTTTTTAGTGGTAATGAAGAAGAAATGAAGGGATGGCGTGTAAGAGATAAGGAGCGAGTGCGGAGGGTAGGGAGCTCCGATTTCCTGCACATCCTCGATTGCGCCGCAGCACTGGTGGCGTGCGACTGTGGGGGAACGGGAGGGAGGTCACTCGAGCGAATTACCCGGCGGTTGCGCGGCTCACCGTCACACTCTTTACAAAGATGATGATAAAGATGAGAAATTGGGATGGCTTTTTGAATTAGAATGGAACGAGTCCTTTGACGTATTTTTTTCATGTAAGTTCTACCTTCTTTTTTCAAAATCAGCTGCGATTGAGGTAAAGGCACAGCTCAACCACCGTTTCTATGGAGGAGCACGTGCGATGTGTGTACACGAAACCACGAGAAGCGTGATTCTATGAAAGTCACTCGTGGAATCTCATTCATATAATTCTCACCTTACGTGTCTCGAGACGAAATTTTAGCGTGTGAAAATGATCTTGTTAAATTATCCATTAATAGCAGCTGAAATTGGCTGTAAATTGCGAAATCTGATCTAGGACCAAGCTGTCGCGTGCAAACGCGCGACGCGTCACGTGCTATTAGGCATTGTGATGAAGATGCCTTAATTCTAAATGAAACAATACTGTTTTGCTACGATGGGAAACAGGGAAAATCGAATTTGCGTAAAGCACTATAATCGCAGCAAACTCGCAAATTATACTCTTGCGGGCTTCCTCCGGCTCTCATGATAAAACGCGTGACTCACGGTGCTTGACTCCGGATTTGTGTGCAGTTCAGGCAAAACCAGCTAATCCTCGGCTTATCGTGTCTGCCGCCTCATCACTAACTAAAACTCCACGGTACAAAATCTCTCGCAACCATTCAAAAAAAATGGCTCTCAATCTCAAAAGAAATAAATACAGACTATCTGGACTCACCACGGGAGCCCTTGTGCTCGGTGCTGGCTTCTTAATTGTCAAGACCTTTCCCCACATCAAGGCGTCGCTTTTGTCTCGTTTCTCAAATGAGCCTGTTGAGGCCGAGGAAGAAAACGAGGTCGTGCAGCTTAATGAGGAAGAGATCACAAATTTCGAAGACACAACCGAGTCTCTCATTTTGGAAAACAAGATTCCTTCTGACCCCGAAAAATGGTCCGATGCCACCTTGAAGAGCTACTTGTCTGAAGTAAGTAAACCATATGCTCCAGGGCAATCTCATAAGGACGTAAAAAGTCTGACATATTTCTCCAAATTCATACTAACCCACAGAAAGAAGTCGGTCCTCCTCCCGGCGCTAGCCATGATGAGCTTGTATCCATTGTTAAGTCAATACAATAAGCTCTTCAACGCAAACATCAATATTGTGCTCCTTCTCCGCCATCTTCTAATACGCCTTCTTGTGCTTGTCAAGTATATTTATAATCTATAGTCAATGGAAAGGAATACAGAAAACCAATCTACCGAATTTCCACAAAACTTCGCGTACAAGTCTATAATCTATGGATTCTAATTATTTATGCTCCTTCGTCCATTTTTTCAACGCGGTTTCAAAAATTGGCCTCGTCAAACCCCGCTGGTAATCTTTAATGAATGCAAATTGGCAGCCGATCGTCTCCACGTCTCTGTTCCGCGCCTCGTCGTCATATAATATAAAACTGCCACTCTTGAGCTCTTCTTCGAGTCCGAGATCCTGTGCAGCGCGAGAAATGTGGTTTCTTTTCGTGCCCTCTCCCCATTGCAACGAGTCAAAATACTCAATCATGGGCTTCCCGTCAATCTTCAACAAGCTCATAATCTTCTTGGCAATGTTGGGCGTTGGCGTTCTACTAGCGCTGATGATGATGACGTCGTTCTTCTTAAGCTCTAGGATAATCAGCTCGACATCGGGACAAAGGGCAATTTCAAAGCCCGAAGAATCCCTGAGCGTAGAAGCAGTCTTGGCGGAGATTGGTGGGTCCACGTGATAATCACACCAGAACGGCCATAAAGTGTAGTCGAGATCGAAGACCACGGCGGTAGGATATGAGTACGCAGTCATGATTTTTTTGGTTATTTGGCGATGCAAAAATATATTGTTCTGGCAACGATTAATATTCAGAAATAAGAGATCTCGATCGGTTGCGGTTCCCCTCAACGTTGCGCTAAGAAGTGCGCGCGGCTCTTGGTGGCAAGATACGGCTGCGAACGAGTCACCAGTTCGTCGACTTTGCAGCAATCCACCTTGATAATTTGATTTTTTCGGTAATTGAATTGGTTTAAATCATTTTAAAAACAATGAAAAGCGAAGAAAATTTGAGTAGTGATGAAAGATTTTTTATGGTGATTTGCGCTTTATGGTCCGATAAATAGCCAAGAAAGCAGAGACCCTCCCACGGTTATATCTTTAATTAAGACAATTCAGGAATGAGGAATGAGTTTTCAATTATCGGTATCATGCCATGAAAGACTTTAGAGTATTCAGAAATGATATAGTTCTTTGGACATCGTCAGTTCATTTCTCTTTAGGGGCCATGTTCTCTACAATAGGCCTTGTCGATGTTAAGACCCTTCTTTAGGCAAGTCCCGGTCTTTTTCCGAATTCCAGGTCCTGATGAGCAAACATTTATTTTTGAGAATAACACTTGACGATTTATTCTTTCTGTAGGCAAAATGATAGCCAAAGTAAGATTCGCGCTCATATTCAATGCTTTGTCAGCTATCGTCAATAGTCTCAGTCTGTTCACAATTTTCAATGATTTCACTAGCCGCGATAGATTCCCTCTCATCGGTTATCTCTCTGATCCCTGTACTTTCTCTTGCGTCGCTATTCTCTCTAAGCTCAGTGGCTTCCGTAGTTTTGGTGGCTTTTGCAGGTGCGGATTTTTTATTGAGCTTTCTGAAAACTACAGGTCCGGGTGGCCCGTCTCTTACTTCATCGCGTGTCAAAGAGTCCAATCTTTGACGCTGTTCCAAATCTTTTCTATCATCCTCATGACTCTGCAAAATCATCGCGACGGCGACTATCACCAAATCCTTGTATTCTACCGCGCTGTTCTTATCCTGATTCTCCCCTGCCATTGTATACTTGAGAAAACTGGCACATTTCCTCGTGCGCGTGAAGAGCTCCCACAGCTGAAAAAAATCAAGCTGGCCCATCTTCAACGAGGATCCATAAGTTTCTCTGACGCTCGATCTCCACTTGAACAAGATCCGCATGAACAGCATACTGATCAATGGATTCGTTTTCTGCACTCTACGAGAATCATCCATACCATCAATAAGGCTAATCATATCGGGATCCAAGAGGAAAAGATCATACAGAAATACGTTTGGCTTAAATGGTACTCCCTTAGCTCTCAAAAAACGATATCGCTCGGGGCCAATATTGAAGTCGACGATCGGTAACCGAGTATGTTGAATAATTATCGTCTCTTGGCCGCGAAGAAATAACCTGTACCTATAGTAACTAACAAATTTCCGCTTTAGTGCTTCTCCCGTGAGCACATTGTCCAACTCCGAAGCAAGCCGCTTTTTGGTCGGTGCCACCGGCATACACTCGTAGAATTTGAGGTATACAGTGTCGCCGACGCCGAGACTGAGTGTTCGCTTACAGTGCAAGAGGGGTAAACCAATGGTTTGTTCTTGGCACTGTTTGACAAAGTCGAACTTCCGATGGAATCGAGTATAGTAGCGAGAATCTTTATAGAGCCTCATGGCTTTGGTGGTGGTAAAAACACGAAGTCCATAACCAACGTTTCCCTTGGCTATGATAAATTCTTGAAGGGTCAACCGAGGTGTAAATGCAGGGAAATTATTGAGTGATTGTCCAAACGGTGTTTCAGGTTCTGGCAATGGCTCGCCAACTTGCTCCAGCTCAGCATTAGATGCGTCTCCTCGACTGGCTAATAAAAACTTGAACATAATGCAAGATAATTTCTAGTTTTCTGAAAAGAATGATTTGAATTTTATGGCAACGAAAATTACTAGCTAGATGATACTGCTATAGATTTGTATTCTCACCGACGAATTTGTGTGTTTTGCAGCTACTTCGCGCGCGACTCGATCAATCTAAAATCAGTTCTGCATTAGACTTGGATCCATTTTACTCAAACATTCACGGATTTTATTCTGAAAAGATCAGTCTTGAAATCTTTAAGCCAAGAAAAATTATAATTCCGTCGGTAAAGGTAAGGAAGCGATGGATGATCAGGTGCACTTCCCACATTCTGCCCTTAGAAAAATCAATTCCTTTCCTAAGCCTACAGATTCTAACATTTTCCCATGGTCTATTGAGCATGACCAAATTCTTCAACTCACCAATCGCCTTTGATGAGCATGGCAGAAATAAGAACTGGAGCATAAATCTGTTCGACAGAAAGTATATATACATATGAAGACCCACGACCCATAAGAGAGTCGCGGCCCGAATCAAATATGAGCAAGATTATTCATCAGAGTCCTTTCCTTCGAACTCGGAGCTTTCGCCTGCTTTTTTCCCGTGAAACTGTGCCGAAGTGCCCTCGCGAATCTTCCTGCCAAAGAAATCGAGCTCTTCTTCTGGGTACTGCGGCGGCAACTCGTCACCTTTATCTAGAAGTTTATCGTTCATTAAGTTGGAATTTCCATATTCCGGCAACGCCGCTAGTCCGCGCTGGCCCGCAAAACGACGGTCGCTGGCGGCGAAGAATCCGTACTTGCGCACGTTAGCCTCGATCCACACGAACCCTAACTGACCGAAATTCGCCTGAAATTTCCCGTTGGAAGAGAAACAGCCAATGGCAGGATAAAGATCGAGATAGCATCCACGCATCACGTCCATGATCTTCTTGCCATTCCGGGTAATAAAGTAGGTGCCGGATGATATCACGTACCCGAATCCGATCACATCCGACTGTTTTAGCGGCGGGAGCACCTGTGCGTTGAAAAGACTGTGTTTCCCCTTATGTTGTTGTAGCGGTGTGGGAAATGGTTTATTGATCTTGAGATTACCTGTCAGTTCATAAGCCATGGAGAAGTTATTATACCCGGGTAGACGGAACGTCGACGGATATGGTCGGGTCACGAGTCCAATAGCAAAATGGGCGTTTGGTACCGATTCGTCGAACTCAAATACTTTCACCTCAAAATACACCGTGTCCACTGATCGATTCTTTGTCGGGAGCGGATACCGAAGCACGGCAGATGCGGTCGAGTAAGAATCAGCGTTTCTCACAAAGTTCACTTCGGTGCGGTCTTCTACAACAAACCGTGGCGATAAAATATCGAGATCCTGCTCGAACTCAAATGCGTTGATGCCACAGTCTTTAATCGCCGCATCGTCTGCCCTGGTGAAAGCTTTTCCACGGACGTGAGCGGTGGCTGGAGGATGTTTCAGTGAGAACTCCTCTCCTTGTAGAAAGCTACGTTGTTCCTCGGGCGAAAGTGTTCGAAAATCGTGCTCATCCGCCAACGCCACGAGCGATTCTTCGTCGTTGAGAAAAGCGTGGTCGATATCGCCATGGCGGAAAATATTTTGTAGAAGCGGTCTGGTCTCATCACTCAGATCTTCTCGAGCACATTTTAGTGCTACAAACACTATTAGGGCGAAGGTACTTATGGATAATAGCACGAGGGCAATGATATAGGCCAAGATAGACATTGTCAGGAAAGAACAGCTAAGATGAGGAAAATAAAATTAGCTGAGAAGAAAGAAAGTGAGACCTTGATAACTTTATATAGGGTTGGGGAAAAATACAGTGTTTTTTTTTTTTGGTGGAGCGTAAAGATTTTCGAATATTGAACAGGTCTCTTATCGTGGTTATTTGCCTCTGGCGGATAATACGGATGCCGTGAATCGTGAGCCTAGATCCGGGATGAACAAGGAGTTCACGTACTACTCCTAAAATTTAAGTAAGCGAAATCTAAAGCAAAGTCCCGGCGATCGGTATAATAAAAAAATGGTGACTGTTCAGGTCTAACCTCGATCCTGTAGTTTCTTGATGACGTAGTTACTGATCTTTAGAGATCGAGGGCGGACTGTGGGGCGGAAGCCCGCGTGATGCGCACGTCTTTAAAGAGCGTGGTGCACGAATCTTTTCTGCCAGTTCAAATTTTGTATAAACTAAGGGAAAGGAATTTTATTATTTTTTTCATAGAAATATTAAAATGACGTGAAACTAAAGATTGCGTGATTTCATACTAATTTGGTACAATTTCCCTGTGGCGTTCGAACACACGATAATCTCTTGGCTTTAACTGCGACTTGAGCCGCACTCTGCAATCGGAAACTGCAAAATTATAGGGATTTACGATAAACGTCCTCTTCAACAAGCTCCCAAAATTCAAATTTTCCTGTGACTATACTTGGCTATAGAGTAGGTGGTATTATTAGCTTAATCAATAATTCCCACTAGCAAATGATAAAATAGCCCTGGTTTCAATTTAGGGCGTCTCACTATGAAGAATCTCTTCCCATTTGCAAACCTATAATACACCAACATCTACCTCCATTTCCGTACCATTTTACGTTGAAACATTAATAATTTCCCTTTATTAAATAATCGAGTACCTAATTTACACGTAGAAGCCCTGTTCCTGCAAGTAGCCCACAATCTGGTCCAACAATGTCTTGACGTCGTCACCCTGCAATTGGAATCCATATGGCTTGTCCTCGGCCAGCGGCAGCACCACGACCACATTGTCGGCGCCCACAGCCTTTACAACAGCAGAAGCATCGGATTTCGTGGTCAAGATCACACCGGAGCCTGCCTGCACCAACTCGTTGATGACAAAGAGATCAGCGAACTCGTCCAACTTCGTCACGCGTCTGCCACCAGTGAACTGGTTCAATACCGACTGCAAGGCAAAGGCAAAGTGTTCGGCGTGCGCGCTGTAGCCCGCAGCGTCGATAACCACGGCAAATCCCTGCAGGTATCTTGGAGGGTAACTCTCACGCAAGATCTTTACAACTTCAGGGTACGAGAACCACTCGGGGATCTCGGTTCCGTTACGCAAACGCTGTCTCAACTCGGTACCGGAAATGTTGGCTGTCTTGGTAGTAGACAAGTCGATGGTGTCGATAGGGGCGTATCTGTCCTCGTCTGGCAAGTAGGTCACCATTCTGAATGGGACGATCTTGATCTTGGGCGAGAGCTCAGACTCGACCTGGGCCAACAATTCCTGAGCATCGTATGGACCGTAGAAGTCGACACCAGCCGAGTTCTTACCTGGACCAGCGTGGTCTCTGCCGACAATAAAGTGGTCGACACCGTAGTTCATACGGATCAACGCGTGCCACAAGGCCTCACGATCACCACCCATACGCATGGCCAAAGGCAAGAGCGAGATGGTGGCCAAGCCCTCGGGGTACTTCTTCAAGATCTGTTGATAAACCTTGACTCTGGTGTGGTGGTCGATATCGCCCGGTTTCGTGAGGCCGACCACTGGGTGCACCAAGATGTGGCCGTCTTCACCCAAATCAGTAGCGGCTCTCACCGTCAATTCACGGTGAGCACGATGCATGGGGTTTCTGGTCTGGAACGCCACGATCTTCTGGTTGTCCCAGCCCAAATTCTGGAACTCTTTTCTCAACTCGGCAGGCGTCTTTCTGAGCGGCACGTAGTCGTAGTGAGTAGGGTAGTCCAATCCCTGGACGGAACCACCGATGTAAATCTCACCGGCAGTCTCGTTTAAGTACTTGACTGCAGGGTGCTCTGGGTCGCCTCTGAACACTTTTTGGGCCTCGTTGGCCTTGTTAGGCTGGTAGATCGACTCAACCGTCAAGATTGCCAATGGCTTTTCGTCTCTCAAATCGGCCAAGACAATTCTCTGTCCTACAGTCACGTTTTTTGCGAAGTCGGAAGAGACATCAAAGGTGATTGGAATCGACCAGAGAAGTCCCTTACCGGTTTGCTCGTCGGTGACCGAGGTTAAACGCATTTCCTCAACAACGGAGTTGTAGTCATTCTCGTTCAAGAAACCAGTCAAGGGCGAGAAACCACCGTTCAAGATCAACTCCAAGTCACAGAGCTGTCTCTCGGTCAATTTAGCTACGGTCAAGTTTTGCGAACTGATCTCGGCAAGAAGTTGCTGCTTGAGGCCTGCATCTCTGGCGACAAGGTCCTGGAGTACACCTCCGTGTGGGGCAGGGATAGGCATGATTTATGTATATGAGGGAGTGAAAGAAAATAAATAGCGACTATCAGTAAAGAAAAGTCTGATGCAAGAAATGAGAAATTCTCAGTTGGAAATTAGGGTCCCATCGGCAGTGGCATATTAATGGAAGCCCTGGTGGCCGCGAAAGTTGCAAAATCAGACAATACCACGTGACTTAATGCAACGCGCGCAGGTGCGCCAGTACTGCACCGGGACAGAGAGAGAAGAAGCCGCCAGAAGGTTTGCCAGTTTGAAACACCGTTCCTTAGATAGATAAGCAGAATCACGTGTTCTTCGACTGTTGCGTTTCCTCGTTAATTTTGTGGATCGATGTTTTTATGGTATGGAGAACTTTTTGTAGCGGGGCTTCATTACGATTTATGACGCGTTCAGTTTCTGAGACAAGGCGTGAAACTTTGGGTGTGTCAGTCACGTGATTTAAGTCAATTGATTGCCGTCAAATGAAATGTCCTGAATCCTGACACCTACTTTTTGAATTTTACCAATTGAATAGCTACAGTTTGGAATGAAAATTCGTGAACACTTTTTATCGTCGAACGTTTTGTTTGGATCGGTGAAAGGGATTTTTCAATGTGTAATCAAAAGTGAGAATCGCGCATTAATCAATAAACTAAGCAAAAAAGCAAGGAATGTACGGCAGAATTTGGTACGTAAGAATTTTTGCAAAATGATGAAAAATTTGAAAAATTTGTGTTAGTCAAAGATACAAATTGTGTTTACTGATATTTAATGTTTTCGACTTTTCAGTGAATAAAACTGTGACTAGTGCGTACTCGTCTCATTTCCACGGAGACATTCGAGATCAGGAGAGCACGTCAAACAATTATACGGAGCAATTTATGGATTATCATTTTCTTGCCTCGGTAGTGAGACAAACCTTCTTACATATTCACGTTAAGTGATGCAGAGTATTGCTCTTGTCTTGCTGATAATGTCTCGCTTACCCTTCCAATTGATTCATCTAGGCTTCTTATTTTTTGGAAAAGGGCCGAACTCATTCCGTTAGAGACCCATCAAAAAATTCGAATTCAAGAAAAGTTTATCAACACATCAAACGGTATATGGTGTTTGTTTATTGACTGAGATTTACATTGCTCGCCGCAGGAGCACCGGTGTGTCTTGGACGTGACGTAGCAAGATTTAGACAGCAATCAAATATTTTCTGAGACCAGTGACTGTGACAGGGAAGATGAGAAAAAAGTTTGTGACTTAAGGAAGTTTTGAGATATTTTTAGCTCAGCAGAATAAAATAGCACCGTATAATCTCGCCTCTTGAAAGAATTGATGATCGTACCGTTTTTTATCAATAGCCTATTTTGAGAACGCAAGCACGCTTACGTGAGAATCGCAATTTTTGGCGCGCAACCTCGACCAGTGTGCACTCCGTCCGCCGGGCGTTATCGTAATTTCCGCCAGCGAGTAATGTAGCGCCAGATCGGGGAACTACTGGGCCAGACACTGGGACATTTTTCGGCACAATTGAGGAAAACTGGCGTCCCCCATTTTTTGAAGTTAAAGTGCGATGATTCATCTCCACGCCGTGTGGGGGGGCCAAACGCGTATTCGTATTAATATACATGTTTCTTGTCGACGTCCTCCAGCGCACTTACCCCAAATTTCAATTAACGTCTGAATTGTGGGGGGCCCGTAACCGCGCCGAAACTGGACGAGCCGTTATAAAGAATAAACTTTGGCACACAAACCCAACAAAAGAAACTATTTTGATTAATCAGTTCTCATTCATTAAAAACAATAAAGACCTTCTCTTTTTTCTCTTTGATAAATCTCGCGCTAATTTCTTATCATCGTTTTCTCATCATCTGTCAGCGTCGCTCGGCGCGGGTCTAGGCAAGTCCGGCCCGGTCGGCCGGGAAGCTCAACATTTTGTATGACTTCCGATCTTGAATCAGTGCCAAAAAATAAGCGATGAAAACACCATTTCAAGAACATGAAACTACATTCTATCAAACAATTCTTATCATTAAATCTAATCAGACTTTTAATTTCCAATTTCCTTGAAATGTTTATTTTATTCGCCCTTAGTAAACCGCCGCGTGCTTACTAACGTGCGAAATTGGGGGCCCGAGCTGGAGCTAGAATCTGAGAATTTGGGAGAATCGCTGGCGCGTTGTGCGTCGGACACTTGTGCGCCACGCGCGCGCTCAGCTTTTCTGTGACGGCGTGCTACAATGTGAGTCGCCTTTCACCGCAACACCGCACCGTCCTGTGTAGTATATAAGGACTGGCGTTTCCCGGCCCGCACCGACGTCTTTCGTTGGAATTCTCCTACTCCTTTCTTCAGTTAACGAATTCCTTTAATTCTTACACATAATATGTCTGCTCCAACGTATGTACCATAATCAATTCCAATGCGGCAATTGAATGCACCCGGTTTCTGCTGAATTTTTGGTACCACCAGTGTAGTGTTGGTCTAGCAATCGAAGCTACCGTGGGCGGCTACTCCGTTGCTCCGAGATTTCCCCGCGATCCACCCACGCTGTTCTCCCACATTTTTTCTCGATTGCCCCTGATTTCTTTCCAAAATCTCGATCAATTGTAATAAAAGCGAAAGAATTTACTCGTGTGTGAATTGAATTGGATTTAGCCGCCGACTGGCCCCTGAAACTCAATTTTTCTCGCACCCTGAAATTTTTCGTCCCAGGCAAACGCGCGATTTTCACAGCAACCATGCGGGCCACACGTCGACTTTTCCAATTAGCAAAACACGTTACTAACCGAGCCAGTGGTGATATTGGTTTGATTGGCTTGGCCGTCATGGGCCAGAACTTGATTTTGAACGCCGCTGACAAGGGCTTCACTGTCGTTGCCTACAACAGAACTGTGGCTAAGGTCGACGAGTTCTTGGCCAACGAGGCCAAGGGTAAGTCCATCATTGGTGCCAAGTCCATCGAGGAGCTTGTTGCCAACTTGAAGAGACCTAGAAGAATCATTCTCTTGGTCAAGGCCGGTAGCCCAGTCGACGCTTTCATCGACCAATTGTTGCCTCACTTGGACCAGGGTGACATCATCATTGACGGTGGTAACTCGCACTTCCCAGACTCCAACCGTCGCTACGAGGACTTGAAGGCCAAGGGCATCTTGTTCGTTGGTTCCGGTGTTTCCGGTGGTGAGGAGGGTGCCCGTCACGGTCCTTCCTTGATGCCTGGTGGACACGAGGACGCCTGGCCCCACATCAAGGACATCTTCCAGTCCATTGCCGCCAAGTCCGACGGTGAGCCTTGTTGCGACTGGGTTGGTGAGGCCGGTGCTGGTCACTACGTCAAGATGGTCCACAACGGTATTGAATACGGTGACATGCAATTGATTTGCGAGGCCTACGACTTGATGAAGAGAGTTGGTAAGTTCTCCGACAAGGAGATCGGTGACGTTTTCGCTAAGTGGAACACCGGTGTCTTGGACTCTTTCTTGATTGAGATCACCAGAGACATCTTGTACTTCAACGACCCAACCGACGGCACCCCATTGGTCGAGAAGATCTTGGACACTGCTGGCCAGAAGGGTACTGGTAAGTGGACCGCCATCAACGCCTTGGACTTGGGTATGCCAGTCACCTTGATCGGTGAGGCTGTGTTCTCCAGATGCTTGTCTGCTATCAAGGACGAGAGAGTCAGAGCCTCTGCCGTCTTGGAGGGTCCATCCGTCGAGGGTGAGTCCCCAATCACCGACAAGCAGAAGTTCGTCGACGACTTGGAGCAGGCCTTGTACGCTTCTAAGATCATGTCTTACGCTCAGGGTTTCATGTTGATCAGAGAGGCTGCCAAGGAGTACGGCTGGAAGTTGAACAACCCAGGTATCGCCTTGATGTGGAGAGGTGGATGTATCATCAAGTCCGTCTTCTTGGGTGAGATTACCGCTGCCTACAGAGAGACCCCAGACTTGGAGAACTTGTTGTTCCACCCATTCTTCCAGAAGGCCGTCACCAAGGCCCAGCAGGGTTGGAGATCTTCGATCGCCAAGGCTGTTGAGTTCGGTGTCCCAGTCCCAGCTTTCACCACCGCCTTGTCCTTCTACGACGGTTACAGATCTGCTCAGTTGCCAGCCAACTTGTTGCAGGCCCAGAGAGACTACTTCGGTGCTCACACCTTCAAGGTGTTGCCTGGTAAGGAGAACGACTTCTTGAAGGGTGACTGGATCCACGTCAACTGGACCGGTAGAGGTGGTAACATCTCTGCTTCTACCTACGACGCCTAAGCGGAGGTACTCTCATAGAACGTTTTCTCAGATACATAACAGCTCAATAAAACTTGGTAAGTAATTTGTCACTGAATCGAATCATAAACCCTACAATTTGACACCGCTCAACCAATTTAACAGATGCGATGCATGTGTAACGAGTAGAATAGTAGGTAGCGAGATTCCTTGAAATTCAGCCGTGTTTCCTGCATACTTGCCAAAAAGGGCCTTGACGGGCGTCTGACGCTGCGGTTTTGCCCGATAAAAATCATATAAATGGGGCCCGCCCTCAGATTTTCTCTGAACTAGTTGATTTTCATGCATTAAGTTTTTATTTTTTTATTTTAGTTTTTCAATAAGTTCTTCTCTTATCTGTATTTGGTCCCAATATTCTTGATCAATTGCTGCGAAAACCACAGCTTGCCAGCATTAGCCGCCGCTTTTTGAAGTAGAAGTTTCAATTTGGAGAAAAACGTATTTCATCAATTGAACGACTGAAAGTCCCTGTTTCTAGATAAGTATCCCATGATCGCGACTTTACCCACTGAACTCCAGCAGGGTATACTCCAACACCTCGTCCAGCATGATATATTGAATCTTGCCTTGACCAGTAAGGCGCACATGGAATTGTTCATTCCAAAGATTTATGAGTGGGTGGTGGTGGACTCAAAATTTGTGCCAACCGAAGACGACCCAGGGTCCTGCCCTATTTGGGTGAGACTGTTGAAGTCTCTCAAGAAGCTCTTAGAAAGTCAGCATGTTTTGCATATTCGACGATTAGACATAAGAAATCTACCAAGTAAGTTTCTTCGTCGTGAAAGCTATGATAAGTTTACACTCCTCGGGGCATTCTTTGCAAAACTTCATAACTTGGAGGAACTAAGTTGGCGAAATAAGGCTATTCCGTTTCCCCTTTTACAATATCTTACAAATAGAAAGAGCATCAGCCGGCTCGACTTGATGCTTGACTTAGATAAAAATTGCCCATTTACTTTGCCCAACGGGTCCTTTTCGTCACTCCAGCATCTTGTGGTCCGGCCCTTTGGACGTAAGCCTCATCTTGATGAGTATCTCACAGCTTTACTTGGAACAGAAAATACAGCGGGAGAGTCAACAAACTTGATTTCGTTTAAACTAGCGCGTGAGCCACATCGGGCTTCAATCATGCAGCCCTATCACGGTGATGTTGGAATAGAAGTTGTCAAGTTAGTATCAAATTGCGACTTCTCAAAAAGGTTCATCGGGCTTGAAAAATTGAGCATCGATGGAGCTCTGGTGAGCGGCAGACAGAAAAAACCGCTTTTGGAAAGTGAAATTCTAAATAAGTTGCACACGCTCTCGCTAGTGAACTCGAGAGCATCTCTGCATACGCCAATGTCCGAGTTTTTGTTAATAATTGCGCCGCACCTCGCTTCTTTAACATGCTTGCGTATTCACGTTGTAGACCATCCAAATATCAGCAATGATGACTTTTCTAAGGAGCATACAACCTTTGAAATCGCTTGATCTTTCTGTACAATTCCGGAACCTCACTTCTGGTATCGACAGGGAACAATCACGCTCTGTAAACGTTGCTAGCATTTTGCAGCACCATAACTTGCAGCAACTTTCTATTTGCGGTCATCCACCTATGAAATCGGCAATTTTGCGGGAAATTGGCAATTTCGGCTCCTCGCTCGCCACCCTAAGGGTTTTCAACAGCGGAATAATAAACGCTCAACAGTATAGGGAGATCTATCAATGCGCGAAACTAAAGATTCTCGATATACAAAATGTACTTTTCGGTGAAAAGGATCTGCTCGTGACCGAATCAGCCGTTCGTTGGAAGGAATGGAGAGCACGTAAGTTTGCAGCTCAATTGAAGCATACTAATGGAGGCTTGCACTACGTCGGAGTCAATGACTTTGTTTACGAATTCGAAGGTAAAATAATGCGTGAACGGCCCGATCTTCGTCATTGGATGAATCAGAAATTTGAAAATTGATATTCCTACCGTGTTAAGCGAAAGTGGATAGAAGATTGCAATTGGAAGAGTGTCCTTTATCATGCCCATCTCGCTCGCTTGACTTCGGTGGCCGCGTAAGACGGAGATCATAGTTTAATAATATAGTTAAAACATTGCGATATATGATAATCTCGGAAACCTGATATTGAGTTAATTATGGATGCTGCCAAAGTTTTGATCTCCAATGCGGATCGATTTTGTGCTCAAGTTCTAGAACTTGAAATCGGAAAGCGTTTCTCCTGACCAAGAAATTCCGCCTCAGGAATATCCGGAAATTTACTTCGTCATGGCACGCCTCGCGGAGTTTACCACCTGAAACAATGGCAATTTCTGCGGGGGAATAAAGGACTTCTCAACGATGCAGGTAAATTTTTGTCTTTTTTCGTCACGTAACACAAGCAAATATCCCTTTTTCATGAATCAAATATCAAAAAAAGAATTCTACATATGACCTAATTAGCAAGGTGAGCCTTTTGACTGAATTTAACCTTTTGGACAGACATTTCTTACACTGTGAGAGAAATTTTTACCTCAACAACAGAATTTTTACCGCAAGAATGGACCAGCCTAGAAGGATGTCAATGTGCCTACACGTCAACATTCCAGAGCGTGCGGCTGCATGGCGGCGGCTAATCTGGATTGCATAACCGCGAGATCAAAGAGCAAGAATCCCAGCAGACGCTTGTATACTGTGTTTTGCATACTGATTTTGGTGCTTCGATCACCTTTTGTATTGATGATATATGGTAGAAACACACTAAAAAGAAAGGAGAAGCCGGGATTTTCTGGTGGGAAAGTTATGTATCATCATTCATGTTTGCCACTGAAGTTGCCGCGCTTCCTTAAAAACGTTATCACAGTTATTTTGGGTCAGAAAGACTATTGTTATATTGCCGATGAGCGTTATAGTCGCGGCTGCGAGGATCACTCGAATTCTTAAAGCGACGATCCCTCCTTCCGTCTGTACCGAATCCGCCTCCTCGATGTTGTGGTATGACCCATTGTCATTTACCAATTGGTATTGGCCTGTACAGAAGTTCTTTTCATATTCTTTAGACGAGCAGAGCGCCCACCTTCTAGTTGATTTTGATGCTATACTGGAAGGAATTCTTTCAAGATAATCTCTTTACGCTAAGTCATCATAGCAGGTCGTGCCTCTACGTGCACTACTCACTTGATCCCTTCTCAGCCTACGGCTTCCGCTGAAAATTGCTCAATTGAATTCCAGTCTTAAGTTCGCTCTGACGGTTTCACCACTGATGGTTTACCTGCCATTGTTGCATTTCAGAATCCCACACGACACTCAAACGTACGGCATACACTCATTCAGGTTGGCTGGAAGGATGAGTTCGCGGGCCCGTTCAGATCAACACTATCGACTAGCGCGTACTGCTTAGCCGAGAAAATAAATGAATTCATATAAAAGGGGTCTCTCGCACCCTTTTTTTCTTTTGATATCATCATCATCTATCTTTCAACTTTGCTCGCTTATAATATCATTTGTTTCCCAATCGAATTTTTATCTTTCTTAACCTCTGTCCTACCTACCCTATTGAATTGCTGCAAAAACTACAACTTGCCAACATCAGGCGTCACTTTTTAGCTTTCAGCGAAACAACCCACCCCAAAACCCTGTCTTCAAAAAGGACCTCCATGTTTGACAAACTCCCTACTGAACTTCAGGAGGGTATATTCCAACACCTCAACCACCAAGATGTATTGAATCTTGCCTTAACCAATAATGCGCACATGGAAATATGCTTACCAAAAGTTTACGAGAGGGTGGTGGTGGATTCACAACACGAGGCGACCGAAGACGACCCAGATCATTGCCTTCTTTGGGTGTGCCTGTGGAAGTCTCTCAAGAAGCTCTCGGAATGTCAGCATGTCTGCTATATTCGACAATTAGACATTCGAAATTTACCGGAAGAATTCTATAGTCGTGACCAAGAGCAGATATTTCTTAAAAATCTTTTTGGAAAACTTTGTAACCTAGAGGAGCTCAAGGTGTCAGACGAGTTTTTTCCGTTTGCTCTTTTGCATCACCTTGCAGATAGAAAAAGCATCAAACTGCTCGACTTGCGAATCGAGTTGGGGGAAAGAATTCCGTCAAACTTACCCGAAGTTTCTTTCCCTTCACTCCAACACCTTGTGGTCCGGCCCTATGGACTGGAGCCTCGTCTATATGAGTATCTTGCGTCTTTACTAGGAACAAATGATACATCGGAAAATTCAACAGGCTTAATTACATTTAAGTTGGCCCCCTTGCCATATGATGCGCAGATGAAGGAGCAAATGACTCTTGGAATGTCCGGAGCATTTCTTAGAAAAATTGCTTCTTGTTTGAACTATCATGGTGATTTTGGTATAGACGTTGTCAAATTGATATCAACTTTTAGCTTCTCAAAAAGGTTTGCTGGTCTCGAAAAATTGAGCTTTGATGGAATTCACGTGCGTAACAGACCGACGGCATTGCTTTTGGAGAGCGGAACTTTGAATAATTTGCATACACTTTCGCTTGTGAGCTCGAAGAAGATTTTTCATCCACAAGATCTGGTTTCAGGGTCCGAATTTTTGTCAAGGATCGGTCCGCACCTTGCCGCTTTGAAGTGCTTGCGTATTGTGGAGGTGGACGATGAATATACACCAGAAATTTTGACATTTTTGAGGAGCATACAACCTTTGAAGTCGCTTGATCTTTCTTTACCTTTTCCGAGTTCTACATTTGCTATTGACAGAGACGACAGGGGCCCATTACACTCTGTAAATGTTGCTAGCATTTTGCAACACCGGGACTTGCAGCAGCTCTCCATTAACGCTCCTCCACGTTTCAAGTCGGCCATTTTGGAAAAAATTGGAAACTTCGGCTCGCTCACCACCCTCAGGGTTTATCACAACGAAGAAATGAACGCTCAACAGTATACGGATCTTTATCGATGCGCAAAACTAAAGATTCTTGATATACAAATGGTAGGTCATCGCATAGAGGATCTGTTAGAGTTCGGATCAGCCCTTAATTGGTTGGAATGGAATGCACCTATATTTGCAGCTCAGTTGAAGCAAATTAATGAAGGATTGCAATTCGTCAGAATCAATGATTATGTTTTTGATTTTGAAGAAGAGTTTATGCGTGAACGTCCCGATCTTCGCCATTGGATGGATCAAAAATTTGAAATTTGATATGCTTACCACGTTGAAAAAAAAGGAGAGAGGGTTTAGCGGAGATTAATTTATGCACGTCTTGCTTGAAAATCATATAACATTCGACGAGCTGAGAAATATCCATCAAATTTTGAGATTTCATGAATTTAAAGATACTGCAACAAGTCTGACCGAAAGCTGATATCAAGTCTTATGTAGAACTATCGCTTATGAAAGATACACTTGTAGGCTATCAATGAAATCGGAGAGCGTTTTTCCTGAATGTAAAGTTCCGCTCTAAAAATATCCTGGAATTTCACTTATCATGTCACGCCTCGCGGAAGTCAGCACCTAAAACAATGACCTTCTAACGGGGGAACAAGGGCTCAAGCTTATACTCCCACATTTCTTCCTCCTTTGACAGAAGCAGCAACCTAGCAATAAGCCAATTATTTCATAAATATTACCTCGAAGAACACCATCTCCAAGTTCAAATGACCAGGACTGAGCAGGATTTGAAGCAGGGAAGACAAAATTCCCCAAGTGAGGTTAGGAATGATCAGAACCCTCAAACTCATCATCAGCCTTTAGTGAAAGGCACTATCAAAAGAAGTCTTCACCTTCATAAGCTCCCAACCGAGATCCAGCAACTTATCTTCCAGTATCTCGACCAAACGGATCTTGTCAATCTTGCACTAACTGCAAAGGAAGTTTCTATTCTTGCGTTTCAGCAATTGTACAAAACAATCAGAGTGGACATTGGAAACACCAATGAACTTTGCGCTGGACGCTCCTCGGTTCGGGAGGTAATCAATTTCATTCATTTTTTACGTCTGAGGAAGTTTTGGAGAATCAAGAGGCTTGAAGTGGAATCAAATGAACGTAGTGATTTTCTCGATTGGTGGAAATGCTTTTTATGCGAGCTTGTAAATATTTCGGAGTTGTGTTGGCGGGCACATTATGTTCCCGCCAATATTATAGAATCATTACCCCACGCGACAAATATCACCCGGCTTTCTTTAAGCGGATTCAACGAATACAATGAGATCAATCCACCGGCTTCACCTTTGGACGCTCTTCAACATCTCAGGTTACATTGCTTCAGAAATAAGGCAAATTTAAAAACAGCTCTTGTTTCAATTCTAGCCACTCGTTCCAAGAATTTCACTTACTTGAAATCTCTCGGTTTGTCAAGAAACGAAGGCCAAAGGTATTTCCTGTCAATGCAATCACTGCTGAACAGTCGTATTGTCATGCTCGATGGTGCAGATCACGAGTGTAATACGATAAAAAGTATTTTTAGCTTGCCATGTTCGTCCAGACTTCAAAAGCTTGAAAGCTTGAGATTGGAAAGGATAATTGTGGACGAGCACGATGCCGAGCCACTTAAAGACATCGGAGTACTTGAAGGTTTACGCTTGCTTTCATTGACTCAAATTCTGGAATACCCGTCTTCCATTGGTCTGCACCCAGAAGCTCTGTTTTTACTGAAAATCGGACCTCATCTCAACAGCTTAACAGACTTCAGTATTGAATACTTTGAATCAAGTAGGAATACCGTGGCGGATTTCCTCGGTGCGATAAACCCTTTGACAAAGCTCTGTATCGAGGAATGGAAAGACATATTCACAGCAATTGAGGGAATGAACGAAGTTCACCAATCGTATGCCAGAAGCCTAGAAAAACATCGCAATTTGCAGGTATTTGCGTTCAACGTCCTTCCAGATTTGGAGAAAGTTTTCGTGGAGAAAATCGCACGTATGCAAGATCTTCGAAGTTTATTTATGTTCCGCTCTCACTCTGAAAATCTAAGAGCGCTCTGGGCGATTGATCTGCTAAAAAAGCTTCGTATCGCGAATCTTCAAAAGGACCGAACGACACGAGAGATCCTAGAGATGTATCAACCAAACAAAAAAAAAGTTGCCGAGAAGATTTGGAGAAACTGGACAGGTTTGCAATTTGTGAGGTTAGATGGAGATGTTTTTGAATTCGACCAAAATCAAGTGATTCATCGTCCAGATCTCAATCAGTGGATAGATGACCAATTTATCTTTTGAGTCATGAAGGTAATTCTTAATCTTGAAAATGGGGTAACGACATTCTGTGTTGCTTAGTGAACAAGCACAGGCAGGAAAGATATATTCTGATTGAGTAGGATCTTAAAGGACAATTAATTTTCATCTCTATACTTGTTCAAAAATATGCTGTCCCTTTTCATTCTTTACAAGTCTCCATCAATCTAAACTTGACTTGGAATGTTTGTCATGTGTAGAGAAGAATCCTGCCACCACTGGGTATTTTTAGGGCCAGTCAAGACAGACGTTCGAATCGTTTTTAATCACCAGGGAGCAGAAGTCTAATAAACAAACAAGAAACATAACGACTCTCGATGATAAGGTATGATTGAAAGAATCGATTCTAGCCGATCGGGTTGAGTTTTCGATTCATGTTCCAATGCTTTCAACAGCCGAAGTCTCTTCAAGGTGGAAACGGACAATAGATTTATCCAAACCAAGTGAAAATGTTGTTAAGTTTCCAAATATTTTGATACGGAAGATGGCTGCAAATTACTGTAACCGAATAACAATTCGCGTTTCTAACTCTCATCATATTTTTTCTTTCACCTATATTTTTAACCTTCTTTCTAATCGTTTATTCTATTTGACAATTCCATTATTGTATTATAAATTACATTGTTCCGTAAATCTAGCATTGTTCGAAACATCTACCTCATCAAAGCCCTCCATACTCAAACGGCCAATGGATCTCTCTTGGTGAACTGCAAGATCAAATCGTCCTTGGGGAAGATTGTGGCAAATACCTTGATTTCCTCACTAAGAGGCGTGACATGATGGTGCAAATCGGAGTTCATCACGAACTTACCCAACATACCAGTAAATAACATCATCACGTACTGTTGGCCCAAACACACGTGAGGACCAGAGCCAAACACCAACCAGGATCTCTTGGTCATGTCACCCGTGGGGTTTTCCCATCTGTCCGGAACAAAGTTGTCGGGATCAGGATAAACCTCAGGGTCGTGCAATGCCGGGTATAATGTCGGAATAATCATCGATCCCTTTGGAGCAGTATATTCTTCCGTCACAGGGAACGGCTGCTTTACCACGTACGGAACCATAAGAACTGGAGGTCTGTATCTCAAAGACTCCATCACCACGCTGTTGGTGTACTTCATCTGTTGGATCAAGTCCAAGGTAAGCGGGTCCTTTGGATCGTTCAGTCTGACTGCCAATTGCTCCTGTCTGATCTTGGCCACGACATCGGGTCTGTCGGCCACGATCTGGAACAACCAGCACGCCAATGAGGAAGATGCATCTTGAGACGCAAACAAGAACGTAAAGATGGCCTCGGAGATTTCCTTATTGGAGAACTCACGGATCAACAATTTCAGCGTCTGGTCCTCGGCGTGGGAGTCACGTGCTTGTTTCATGAGGAAGATCCATTCGTCCATAATACACGTGGGGTGTGCGCCTTCCTGGTTGATGGCAATCTTGGCTTGGGCAGCACATCCCTCGAAAATCTTCATTGTCTCATCGGCGATCTTCTTACCGTACCAGGTCTTCGTGTATGGAATGATGATTGGAAAGTTGACAAGCTCGAGCGCGGCAGTGATGCGGAAATAGTTATCCGCAATAAGTTTAATCTGGTCCTCGGTAATGAAGTTACCGCAGAAAGTCCGCAACGATAACGCACACATCAATTCTCTGAACTCGGGGAAAAACTCGCGTGGTCCGTCGTATTGACAGAATCTCTCGAGGTAGATGTCCATGTATTTTTCCATCACCGGAAGATAGATCTCCAATGCCTTAGGTGTGAATAATCCGTTCAAGGATTTCCGGTAGTCAACGTGCTGCTTGCCGTCCAAGAATACCCAGTTCGTCGGACGCAAGATCTTGTGGGCTACGTCCACCACACATGGTTTGACGTACTTTGGCGACGACAAGATTTTACGAGCGAGTTCACGCGTCGAAGCAATCACCACAAACTTATGGAAAATCGATACGCACGATAATGGGCCCAGGTTCCATTTACCCATATATTCCTCGAATTTCGGATCAAGCGACTCCAAAAACGGACCGATGATGGGCCACACCTTATATTTAGGACCGGCAATGCTTCCTTTGTCCATCTGGTACTTGACCTGATCATAGGTCAAGATTCCAATTACGACCGTGAGAATAACTTGCCACCATGCAACCGCGGACCATGTGGTGGCGGCACGAGCTAGGACATGCTCGACGATGGAATTTTCCTGATGAGCGAAAAACTCCGTGGTGGCATTTACCATTTTCACCAATAGTTGAGAGATGAGAGGGGGAAATGGTTGTTTATGTTGGCTCTACTTATCGCGGCCCGCGGATTATTTATACGATGCCGATGCAGCAACTCGTATACGAGGATGCAGGATACTTGGCAGAGTAATCACAGGCCACAGGGAAATTAGAGGAGAAAAAAAGAAAAAATAGAAATAAATTTTATTTGCCTTACAAATGTCTATCTTTTCACTTCTTTTTATTCCGATTGAGTTAAGAATAGGGGGATTTTTTCACCTGGGATCGAAGGTCACGTGAGCATTTTGTCTTCGTCGTATAGCAATGCGAAAAAATAAAACACGATTGCGCCAACCGCAGTTGGCCCATAAATCATCTGAGCATATGGGGTTATGTGCCGGACTTTTGCATGAATGTGTCGACCGAGCTAAGATCAGGTGATTCGGAAGGCGTCGGAAGAATAAAACATTTCAATTGGAAGACCCTTTGAGCTGCTTAATTGATGTTTAGAAGCTTAGATTTTTTTTCAGAAATTTAGGTACAAGCCAGATACAGTAGACATTTCAAAATCTTTTGGTTTCAATACAGATTTTGCACGCTCACTGTCTCATTTTTTACATTATTGATATCATCACTGAGGTCGAAGATTTCTTTCGAAACTTTCCAAATTTTCTTCAGAAAACACTAGATTTTTGGGAAGTCTTCGCATCTGAAAAAAGCTTTCTTAAGAAACCTGACAGTAGAATGAGTCAAAGTAGAGACATTTTCAAATATTCATTTGCACTTGTATCTCAATATTGGAATGCCCAAGCAATTGTTTCTCCAACACGTTTAAAGAAATTCTTCAGATCTCTCATCACAAGTCAGAATATATCTGGGGGTAGTTGTCGCCCAACGATCGTACAGCAGATTATTTATAAATTGAATTTACACTTATGCGAGAGCCCAATTCAGACGACTTTTCAGTTTGCTCACTATCCATAAGTTCATGGCATAGGAAATTTTAAAAATCTGTCCAAAGCCTCAATTATGCTATATACGGTCAATTTACCTCGAGCTAAATCGACCCCACGTTCCGTGGAGTACATGGCTAGATAGAGATGCCAGACGCTCCCAAAAACAGAGAAATAGGGATTCGAACAATAGGATGAAAAAGTCTCCACAAGACAATTTGGACTGTTGAGAGATTCTCGACGTTTACTGGCTAATCTCGCAGTCCTGAGTTTCTGGCTTTTCCTTCGTTCGAGAATGAGCTTGAGAAAATCGACCCGGAGATCTTCATACACGCTGATTTCAGATGGCAATTTTCTATATTGCAAACATTCGTTCGGGAACATAAACGTACGAGTGAAAGAAGTTTGACTTGAAGGACCACAGAGCTTGCACGAATAAACGACGCAAAGGAATTTAAAAAGATCGATTTACGATTATCTCGGGTGCGGATCGCTTTTTACTTGAATCATTTTGAAAAGTCATTGGTTTTTCCTTGGTATCGCACCGCGATTCTTGCAATTAGATAAGTGGCTTAGCTGCTTAGCTGCTCCAGAAATGCATCTGCTTGAGATTAATCCACCTATTAACATTTTCAAAAGGAGTAATCAGAAAGTGACCCTTGTGCAAATAAAGTTGCTTTCGGATCTTTAAATGATATCCTCTCATCACTCTCGTAAAAAGAGTTGGGCTTAGTTCGGGCGCAGTACCGGGTTCGCAATGTCTGCTACACCATTTTTCGACCTAACTTTCTTAATAATTAAATCCTCAAATAGAATTTTCAAAAGACACTGAAATCTCGATTATCTGTAGATTAAGATTTCATTAAAAATTCGTCATGATTCCCTGTTTATCCGCGGATAGAAAATGCCGCACTTAGAGCCGTGCGACACTTAAAGCCGAACGCCACCCAATTTTCGTAAATTGATGCAGGTTTGTCACCGCGATCTATTCTGATCTCGCATTATTTTATGCCTAACCATTTTCGATAAAAAGCGAGGAATCGCCACCATTTTATTCCTGCTTTCTCTTTCATCAGACTTCTCTAAAATTTCTCCGGCTTTAAATGCTTGATCCGACAAATGTATGCATCTTCGATGAATCTACTATTTCTCCATTCTAACAATAGCTCTTCGACCACCCAAATTTAAATTGGAAGGCGATTGCCGTCGCCGGACTAATCGGCAAGTACGCGTTTGAAACGTACATATTTTTCCGCCAATCTCAAGTTTCATTCCGCAAGGATGAGGCGGATGTTGATATGGAGTTGAAGCCGGATAAAAGCCAGCGAATGATGCGGCTCGTGTCCATAAAAAGAACCGTGAACTTAGTTCGGCAAGTATCCATGGTAACGTTCGACTTCATTCCAAAACTTTGGTCAATGGCTGCTCCATATGCCGTCTACATCTCACAAACCCGGATTTTAGCCCGGGTCCTCGGCAATATCGGAATTTCTCAAAGCATAGTATTCTTTCTGATCACTCAATTCATCAATTTCTTGGTGAACTTACCCATCGACTTCTACGAACAAATAATCAAAGCCATTGATGCACGAGCGACCTTTTATGTGAAACCCTGGCTCACATTTAGATTAGCCCAAATCTTATTCAAGACGGCGACTCGGATTCCGTTGATCTACATATTATCGCAGCTCGTGTATATATTCAGCAGCGCTTACGTTCCGTATATGTGGGCGGTTTACTTCCTTTTCGAGGCTTTTGTCATGCCGTTTGCCCAAACCATGCTGATCTATTTATTTACCGAGGTAAGTCCTCTCAAACAAGGAGAATTGAGGAAGAGATTGGAGGAAATCTTGCAGAAAAACAACCTCCCACTTTCGGAAATTTTGGTGTTGACTCCTCCGCAAGGACTCTCTCCGACCATGTACATCATGGGTGTGCCATTCTTCCGGAAAACCGCCGTGATCGATCGCACCATGATCGAGGCAAATTCCTCGGTCGAATTGGCGGCACTCTTTGTTATCGAGGTGGGCCGGTGGAAATTGAACCATTGGTGGAAAAAATTATTTGTTCGCCAGTTCATGCATGCCATTCCGCTAATTTTATCCACCCAAATGTTCTATAACCGCTCGGTCTATGCATCGTTCAAGTTCGACGGGATTTGCCCGCCGTTTATCGGATATTTCTTGGGCCCTTACGTGTTTTCTGGTACAGACTGCCTATTCGAGTTTTTCATGAATTACACCAGGAGAAGATGCGTGTTTGAAGCCGACAAATTCACACATGACTCGGGCTACGGCGAGCAATTAATCTCTTCATTACGCAAACGTTCCACACTGACGCAAAAGTTCGATTGGTTATTTGCTGCATACAAGTTGCCCAGTCCTACTTTTGCAGACAGATTGGAAGTACTTGAGGCTGCAAAAAAGAGAGACCTTTGATCAAAAGGAGAGAAACAATTTATAAAATGGTTTCCAACATGTAAATAGTGATTTTTGTAAGTAGAATTCTCAAGTTTTGTGAATGTAAATAGTGATCTCTATGAATACAAAATTTGTATAGCTATCGTTAATAGTCAGCGTGCATCACGTGACATATCACGAGTGAACTCGTCACCAACTGCTAGAATACATCGACAGCAGAAATTAAATCTAAACGGAAACGTTATGTAGTTGATAAAAGTTAGTATAACATTAATTCTTCTGTAATATGTTGATTTATCGCCGTACTTTGATACTATATATGACAGATGGGGTTCAGTCACGTGATCCGCCGACGCGATGAGATGCGCTCGAGATGCGCTTCGATATTCATCATCATCTCAAAGCCCCAATTTAAATTATACACTTTACGATGGGAAAACGGAAATCCGACTCGATAGAAAGGAGGCAAAAAAAAGTTCGCCAGGAACAAGACGCGCTTCTTGCCAGCGGCGTTTTCACGTCGGCATCCAAGTCCCACGATTCCGACGACGATGATCTTGAACAGGCGTATGCGCTTGCGCCCCGGAAATCGAATGTGGCTGCCACAGTGGACACGTTACCGATCAAAAACAAGGGTAAAATCGAGAGAGTGCAGCGAGAAATCGTGCGCGAGCCAGAACCCGAGGACGAGCCTGAAAAAACGGAAGAAATCGATACCTCTGAGCCTGCAGCGCCAATTCCAGAAGAAGACGAGGATGCACATCTCAGTCCTACGGAAAAATTAGCCAAAATCAAGGTGAAGGTGGCCGATTTGGCGCTGGGGCTCATTGAAGATCCCGAGGAAAATATCGACATGTTGACCAAGTTGCGTGCGCTTACAGAGTCGTCCAACTTGGCGACGCAGCAATTGGCAATCTTGGCCCTTGTTCCAGTGTTCAAGTCGTTGGCTCCGCTGTACAGGATCCGAGCGTTAACCGATACAGAACAGCGGGAAAGAGTGAGTAAAGACGTGGCGAGATTGCGTCGTTTCGAACAGCTGTTGGTGGCTCAGTACCAGCAGTATCTTGTGGTATTGGGCAAATTGGCGCGTGTTTCTCAGCTGAATTCTCAGAACAACAGAAAAGTTTTGGGGTCGCAGGTGAGAATGGGAGAAATCGCCACGAAGGCAGCATGCGAACTTTGTCTCTCGTCGTTGCGTCACTTCAATTTCCGCGAGGATCTATTTGCCATCATCATCCGTCGTCTAAATCGGAAACCCACCGCGGCAGCCGACCTCGAAGTTTTCAGAAAGTGTGTCCGGACCTTGGAAACGCTTCTTGCCGATGACCAGGAACACGGAGCCATTTCGCATGACGTCACTCGCATCATGTGTAAAGTGATGCGCGATAAGCTGTTCAGGGTAGACGAGGCGGTGGTCAATATTTTCCTTAGTCTTGCCGTCTTGAACGATTACGATCCCAACATGTCGAAAGGTGACGATAAACCTGCAAATAAAGTGCACAAGAAAAACCGGGTCCATCTTCTGAAAAAACAGCGAAAACAGCGCAAGGAAATGAAGCAGATCGACGAGGAAATGCGACAGGCCGAGACCGCGTTGACGGCTCAGGAACGCGAGCGCTTCCAATCGCAAACATTGAAAAACGTGCTCACTCTCTACCTCGAGATTCTCCGGGCGTCTTCCGAGGGCCCGGCCCGGCACTTGACTGCCGCAGTCATGGAGGGATTGGCGCGGTTTGGACAAATGGCCAACTTCGATCTTTTGGGTGATTTCCTCATTGTTTTGAGAGAGATCATGTCGGATTTGGTGGCGGAAAAGACTCTCCATCGCGACAATTACGCCCTTGACGATGACGATGAGGAAATCGAGGACGGACAACTGGGAGTGTTCCTGGCCCAGGATGTGCGGAAAATACTACTCTGTATTACGGCCGCCTTTTCCCTCGTATTGAACCATGGCGAGGTCGGCAGATTACCCGTCTCGTTCGATTTGCTTCAATTCATCTCTACGCTCTATAAGATCTTGGCCGATATTGCCATCAGTCCGGATCTCGAGTTCTCGCATAAATCTCTCAGATTAGCCGACCCGCTCTCGAACCTGGCCCTGGGCGAGGCGGAGAAACCCGCAGTCAACGTATCGACCAACGCGGAATTACTATTGAAGGCACTTGATCTGGTATTTTTCCGGTCGAAAAACGGTAGTGTGGCCCGCGCGGCGCCGTTCACGAAACGACTCTATATTGCCAGTTTGCATGCGCCGGAAAAAACCACAATTGCCTCGTTGAAATTCGTGGCGAAACTCATAAATCGGTACGGCTCGGGCCTCAAGAGTCTTTGGAGCACCGAGGAAAATATCTCGGGCGAGGGTAACTATATCTTGGGATATGAACGCGAAAACATGGAGGTCGATTTGGAGCGCAGTAATGTGGGCCTGGCGGTGCTCTGGGAGAACGTTTTGCTCGATAAACATTACTGTGGCATCATCAAGGATGGGCTGCGCAGTTTGACGAAAAATAGCCGTGATGTAGGTGGAAATCGGTGAGACAGAAAAGAATCAGGTAATAGAGAAATGCATGCTCATGAAGAATTGAGAAGTGTGAAGAAATTGTAAGGTCTGATAACATTGATATTGAATTTGGCATGTATTATGATTTTCATAGAGTGAAAGATATCCATTCACAATAATTAAGAATTGAAAGAAAGACGAAATGGATGAGGAATCTTCTTTGGGAATATTGGACTATGTACTCTTCTCATTTCGCAAAGGATTGATTTCATTCTATATGATTAAAGATGCAATTCTCGAGAAATGAAATATCTATCGAAAACGTCACAGGCATGTATTGGGGATCTCCCTCAGAAACATTGTTTTCATCGTACCCCAGCAAGTTACAGCGACCACCAATAAAACTACATATCAAATTACGACCATGTATCATAGATATCTTAATGAAACCAATTATTGAAGGATTCTTTCCAGGAGCCAATCTCCAACTTCGTAAATGGGCGTGTATTACTTAAATACTGTGAACAGATAAAATAATGGAACAAAAGATCGTATATGCATGGAGAATAAATGGATGGAACAGAGTCTGGGATAGAGATGCTTACTTGACGAGGTCCAATTTCTCGTAGACGCCGCCCGAACTCTTATACAAGTCGGCCGACTTGATTCCTTCGCCCGAGACTTCGTTGGCCTTCAATTGCTGTAACATGATTCTGGCCTTTTCTCTTTCCTTGGTGCCATGCAAGCACTCGGAGTAGTCATCGAAAAACGGCGTGCATTGCTTTTTCGTGGCGGTGTCAGCGGCAGTGTAACATTCCACAAGGGTCTGGAATTCGTAGAAACACCTTCTGGTGCCACCGGATCTGGAGTATGGCTGCATTTTCTGGGGTTTGGCGGGTATTTGATGGAGTGGTGACTTTTGGCGCTCGTATTATTGGCCCGCGCTTTTGAGCCACGCACGACAAACCAAACTCGCCTTGAACCAAATTCCTGCACATAAGCCCTCATATCCAGTTCAAAATGTCGCGGTTGCAACATTTGAGAAAATTTCGGCTGCAACAACTAAAAGAGCTTTTCCCCATGAATATCACATATTCTTTTTTAAGGGGGGTTACACAAACGCGAGCATTTCTTTGATGCAGTTTTTCACCTGGTAGTATAATGCGCCCATGTGACCATCGATCACAAGATCGCCGGTATCTTCTCCCTGGTACGCGCCCATGGATACTTTTCTAATTGCCACTTCATCGTTGACAACAAGTACACCTTCGCCCTTGAAGACTGCATCTAGATCGAGATCCATTAGTTTCTTTTTCAATTCCGGTAAGCGGACATTTCCGATGGCCAAACTGGATCCGAAGCCGGCCGCAGTTGCTCCTGATGGATTTTCCTCCTGCTTTATGGAAGTTTCGGCGGCTAAATTGCTTGATGTTTCCGTCAATGCCTGCAACACAAACTGACTTGCGAGTTCTCGGTTCACCAAAAGTTGAGACTCAAAAACGCCCAATTCTCCTTCCACTTTGGCAATACGGTAATTGCCAGCGAGTTTCTGCCATTTGAGTGATTTATCAAGACCTTCGTCCAATTTCACCTCAAATTCCCGCACACGCCCAGATCCATCGGACCCGATTTGTTCAGTATGATTAGGCTGCGGCAAGTAGATTTCCATGCCGCTATTATAGTTCTTCGGCACCCCGCGATGTGCTAGCGCAAGCGCCCCGAATCGCGTATCACTATCGGTGGTTGATTTCTGGTCCAGCTGCCGTTTATCAAAGGCCGCTTTAAGGAGGTGGCGACCATCTAGCTCAGCGGCAAATTTCGGCGCGTACGATGCGTCCGGAAGCAACACGAGGTTCTGGGGCCGGAGCGCCGTCACGATCATCACGAGCGAACGTAAATCGACAAGACCAGAGAGATCGACATACGAGAGGCCACAGCGCAAGTTTAGACGAAGCGCCGCGGTGGCGGTCTCGATATCTCCGAGCATCACGCGTCTCACGGGCCGGAAAAGCGCATCGAGGTATTTCTGAAGCACTTCGTTATTCAATTCTTCTTGTGGCGTGAGTCGGTTTTTGTAAACGCCCAGTTTCTTTTCAGCACCATTATTGCGGTTATTGCCGTCACCGCCGTTTCCGCTTCCGTATCCTGATCCATTACCATGGCCGTTATCGTACCCGCGACCACCACGGCGGCCCATATCCCGCTGACCCCACCTTCCCTTATCGTTGAGCTCGAACTTCCGTTTGCTCTCGCTAATAAGCTTGTTGTTGGCAGAATTGTCGTCGGCCAGCTGGAAGTCTTTTGGATCGATAACTTCTCCGTAGTCGTCGAACTTCCGCTTCTTGTTCACGAGCGGCATGGGGAACATCGCCTGTTTGGGTTTCGTGCGTACAGTAATCCGGATATCTATCGGTTTGTTATTTTTGAGGTTTTCGGAGATATAGTCTCCCACAAACATCTCGTGTGTCTTCAACGCGTCATGCGCGTCTGCAGGCGCCACCACTGCTGCTGCTTCTGCATTCAGATCAGTACCGACTCCAGCCTGTGTAAGATCTCCTCGCTCATCATCACTCGAGTCGTTGTTATCGGAAGATTCATCATCATCGTCATCCTCGGCATTTAAGATATTCTCGTTTTTCTTATCACGCACTTTTTCAAGAAGTTTCTGGTGTCTTGACGCCGCTACTCGTTCCTTGAACTGAGCCAAGTCATTACCCCCGAGCGGCTCTTCGATTGTCCACACTTCAAGAGGAACAGATCTCTCCAATGGGACAGGGATACCGTCTTCGGCCACGCCGCCGTTTTTCTGCGCGGCAAGCCGGTGCCATTCCTCGTAGAGTTCAGCGGCAAGAGTGTCGCTTTCGGCAAACTGCGACTTTTCTGTCAAAATAAGTGTGGACTTTTCGTCCTGACACAATAAGCGGAGCGCCTGCGCCGATGGGTCGCCTGGATTGAGGTCTACTCCCGAAGCAAACACAATTTTTGGGCCCGGCCGCTGCGCGAGCTCTACTGGGTCAGCGAGCAAATCGACTTTCGAAGGCTCGAATGGCATGTCGCCCGACGGGCCGCCAGCATTGTTTCCCGCTCCGGTGAGGTCGGCACTACGCGAATATTCCCGCACAAGCTGTGCCAGCATCCAGTCAACGAGATTTCCTGCATAGCTCAATACTTTTGTGCCTGAATACAGTAGAAAGTATACTGGAACCAATGCACCAGCAAGCGTCGAGAGGTGATTATCGATGACCCGCAAAAGCTCAAAGAACCGCCCCGAAATCGCCACCGGCAAAAGCACTGCACCACCATTGGCCAAGGTTGCATTTACGAGATTGAGCAATTTTTCCGCACGCAACTTATGGCTCATTTGTGACCCAAGAGAGCCTCCGCAAATAAGCGTGGTGGGCCTTACAAGCAGCGAGAGCGGCGCACTGGTTGACGGCGACAAGAACCCGGCACTATTAAGAAACGAGTCCCGAGCATGATTCCACGCGGGTGCATACACGACTTTTTCAGTTCGGCGAGAGAATACCCAGAATGCTCCACCCAATGTGTGTCCTGCAGGGTAGGCAGTAAGCGTCACTTTATTTTCCAAGACTGGCATATTTTGAGAGTATTTGAGCGGTAAAACGCGATCAAAATACTCGTCCACATCTGAAACTTCCAAATTGGCCAGTTTGATTGGCCCTAGAACGCCTCGCGCACGATAAAATTCAACGGTGGAAACACGTGCGAGCTGGGCCACGGCTACAGTGGCATAAACGGGAATTGCCCGCATGAGAACGGGAAATTTGGCACATAATAGGACATACGCGCCGCAGAATTCAGGCATCGAGTGTGAGATGACCACGAGATCAACAGACCCAAGCGTTTTTTCGAGGAAAAGCACGCTCTCTGTATCGGAGCCGTCCCAACTGGGGTCTGCAAGTATACGGACCTCGCCATCGAAGTCGAGTAACGTCGCCGTACATGCGGCACGTGATCCACCCGAACTTAGCAAAGTATGCGACACCATATAATTTGTGTGGAATTTCTTGGTTTTGTGGCTGAATTGGGTGAAAAAGAACAAATGCACATAAGTTGGTCAGGTGACTTGAGATCGGAGATGGGTGAGCTTATTTGGTCATATGCAGGAAATGGGGACTGAGAGCTTACTTGAATAAACGATCGGCCAAGATTCAAGATCAATTCTCATCACAATGTTTTCTACGAGTCGGTCTTCATTTGAATCTAATAATTTCTATAAAGTGGGTAAATGAAGTATTTAAACAATGAGGCGACGCGGCCAGAAGGAATAGACAGAAGTGGAAGACCTCAGATCATCTCTCGAAGTTGATGCTGTTTCTCGTGTGGTACGATAGAAGGGTCTCGGCCTGAGTGAGGCCAGGAAGCCCGTGGGTGGTGGTGATTCTCTCAAGGGAGTTGCGGCCGGCAGTCTTGTACTCGCCTCTACGGATCATGTCGGCACGCAACTGCGCCAAGTTGATCGGCTTTTCCATAAGCTCCTTGTTGTATTTCACCAGGTTGTTCATCGTGCCCCTTCTTGATCTCTGAAGCGTGGTCTTGCGCTTGATGGACTTGAATGCCCGAGCTAATGTATGGTCTTCACTTGAATGGTGCGATTCGGTTTCGGGCTCGACGGCTCTTTCTATCTTTTCAAGCAACTCGGTGTCACCCTGATTGAGACGCGTGAGAATGCGATGTCTCTCTATATCCTCAATATTCGTGGGATCATATCCGTCAGGATAATCCTTGTAGTCACCCAACGCGGCTCTCTCACGGATGATATCGATATCCTTAGGGAAGAAATTACGCTTGATGAAATCGTATAAGAAGCGAGGAATCAAGCACGCGACAAAGCCAGCAAAGAAACACGCCCAGAAACCCAATGTTCCCAAGAGCTGAGGCGCCGCAGCGTAGAATTCACCTACCCATGCGCGCGCCGACCATACGCCAGTCCAGAAAAACACCACCAAGATCGACAACGCGTTGATCAAAAGCGTAAGCCAATCCCATCTGCGCTGCTGCAACAAGATGTAAATATCGCACGCCGTCACCGAGATCGCAACTACGAGTACACCGACCCAGAATCTGTGGTCGACGGCCAAGCCCTCGTGGTTCTGGAACGTGATGTAATACATCAAGTACGGGAAGAAGAAAGAGATCACCGACTGGTAGAGTCCATCAACCATGTACCACGCGAACTTGTACTGCGACCAGTCTTCACCCAAGATACCCGATCTGTACAACTGTGGCACCACCAACGAAACAGAGTCGGATACGTCTTGATCAAACACGGCCAAAATAATGACGGGCAACGAGGTAAACGCCAAGTTATAGAACATCAAGTACGTGTACTCGAAGAGGTAAGAGCCGTCAAAGTCGTTGTAGACACCATACCAGAAACACGTGAATGTAAACACGACGTTTTTGTAAAAGAAACATGGAATCATCTCGGCCAACCGCTTATACGACCATCTGCCGTGAACCAACAAAAGACGTGTAAGGAAACGGAACTGGCCAATAGCATAATCAGAAGACATCACCGCTTGTCTACCCTCTTCACCGGCAATACCAACACCGACATTTGCCGCTTGAATCATAGCCACATCGTTAGCACCATCTCCAATAGCAAGCGTCATCACTTCCAAATTGTCCTTGACAACTTTCACGACCTCCGCCTTTTGCGAGGGCGATACACGACAGCAAATGACAGACTTGCACTGCTTTCCAAGAAGAAGGAATTTCTGTCTCAAAGTTTCGTCCTCGTTGAACACGAGCGTCAATGCAGCACCGTCAATGATCAATGCCGTATTAGATGTTGGAATCAGGTGGTCAGATTTCGCCGCGGTGATTGCGCTTTGGATCTCGTCGGGGGTTGAAACAGGAATACCGAAATCATTCTCCAAGTATTTGGTGATGAGATCGTCGATATATTGCGGGTCGGTAGCATCGTTTTCAGGACGCACCACGAGCAATTTCATGTCATTTCCAAGCAAGTTACACGAGAACCCAATATTGATGGCGGTCTCAATTCTGTCTCCGGTCAAAACCCAGAGCTTGATTCCCGCATTACTCAAGATGGAGATCGAGTCGGGTACACCTTGCTGAAGACGGTCTTCGATCGCGGTACCACCGAGCAAAATGAGATCGCGTTCCAACTCTTCATTCAATGAATCGATAATGGCGTCTTTCGAATCTTCGATTGACGCATTAGCGTCTCTGAATCTGACAAACCAGTCCTGGAAATGCTTCTCGTCGATTGTTCTGGACGCAATACAGAGCGTTCTCAAACCCTCTTTGGCGAAATCCTCAAGATGAAGGGCCGTTTTCTTCAACATATTCTCCGAGGTCTTGCTGCTGAGACGCTGATAGATCACGTTGTCAGCACCTTTCGTGTACATGATTACGTGTCCTTCAGGAGTCTTCAAAATACACGTCATTCTCTTTCTGGCAGACGTAAACGGAATGATGTGAAGCAACTCATACTCGCGGCGAGATCCGTAAACATCAAGCACCAAAGTTTTCCGCTGTCTCTCTCTAAACACAATACCGACATCTCTTGCCACCGCAACTAATGCTGCTTCATCGGGCGATTCGGCCTTGAAATCACGAAGGCTTGGATCCAATTCGTTCTCCTCGGTAACGACGGTATGACAAAGCGCCAAGGCAAACATGAAATCTTCGTTGGCCTTCTTCTGCTCCTTATCGAGGGTTTGTGGCATAATCGTATCCTTCAAGTATTCGTTGGAAACAAATGTTAATGCTTCTTCTCTAAATTGGTCATTGTTGGTGTATGCATTGATATTCTCCATCATTTCCAGTCTATCCTCATTGATAGCAGAGTTCCAACGCTCCGACTCCTTGACGATATCCACGCCGTTTCTCTTGTCCATTCCTTGCTTGGCTTCAGTGTAAGCCAAACCGTAAGATTTGCCGTCAATCGTACACTTCTTGAACTCCATGACGTTTTGGGTCAACGTACCGGTCTTGTCACTGAAGATGTACTCGATCTGGCCAAGGTCATCGGAAATACTCCAAGATTTTGGAGTGCAAGGGAAATTTAACTTCTCGTGAAACATTTTCACGTCAGCATAGATGAAAAACGCCTGGGCAGACTTGATGATCTCGATGGAAATGTAAAGCGAGATTGGCACCAAGGATTGATAGATAATAAGGGTGACGAAAAACGAAAGCACTCCGTTTCCGGCCGACGTGCTTGAGTATGCTGCATACTCGAAGAAAAGCCGTGAGGTATTTTGCTTATCGTAAAACAATCCGTTGATGAGACCCGATATGAAACAAAGAACGAACAACACGATGAAGTTGATGATCACGGAAAAGTTAAGCTCGCGAGAAATCTTCGACATTTTCTCAGGGGTGATGCCACTATTCAACATGATCTTAGACTCGAGACCAGTGTAAACTACTACACCAATGACCCACTTTGTGTTTCTTAACGTTGAGCCTCTGAGCAAGACGTTATCATTGGTGATGGATTCCTTCTCGTCGGCATTGACCAAATTGCCCGCGCGGTCGTAATTCTCGTAGTGAATCGTGCCTTTGAAAGAGTACAATTGAGAGTTTGGCGCGTCGCACTCGATCCAGAATTTCGTGTTGCTGAGGTCATGCGCGTGACGCAACGAGGCTCCACTCAGGAGCGAGGCCTTATTCTTCAAGTTCGTTTCACCATCCAAATTTTTGGTTTCTACGAAACAGTTACCCTCGACATCGGAGGTCGAGATTACCACGATATCTGCCGGGACCTCCTCGTTGGCCCTGACTCTAATGAAATCTCCAACGTTAACGTCCTTCCATTTCCGGTTCTTGAACACAACACGCAGGTCGTCGTGGTGATTCAGTTTCTGTAATTCTGGATTGAGCAAACTGTCAGGGGGCGGCACCGTCTGGCCTCGCAGTACTTGCAGATGATACGATTTACGGTTGCGGCGCAGCGTCATCAGCGGGCGGCCATCGAAGTTTGAGTTCTCTGAATGCACGGTGGATATTCTGCGTAAAGCAGTATCATTCCCCTCGGCCTCGCGCCTGGCAAAATCGGCGCGTTTCGCACGCCCAGCGAAAAGAAGCCCGAACTTTTTGAACCCTCTAAAGGTCAGGTTCACTCCGCGCGAGCACGACTTCTTGAACCGGCGCCATGCACCTACCGAATCTGTTTCGATATTGACGTTTTTGAATCCTTGTAGAAGATGAATTGGCGTATTGTTGAGCTCAGTATCACTGGCACCACGCTTATAATCCTCGAAACCATCACGGATCGCAGTGATGGTCACGATGACAATCAACGGCACTGCGGCCAATCCAGGACTGGCGACACCAAATACCTGGAAGGCACCCAAGATTACCAAGATCAAGAAATACGTATTGGCAACTTTACGAAACTGGAAAAGAAGATCTTTCGGAATAAACAGCAACGGCGTATACTTGGTGGTTCTAATCTTATTGCGCGGGTAATCGAGAACAAGCGCCCCTGTTTTGGGATCGGCCATGTGTTCCGGCAATTCATGATTCACGTAAATGTATCGTGGGGTTTTATCGTAAATTTCCTGTAAAAACGGTGGGCGCGAAGCAAGGCCCTTGCGATAAAAATAGTGATGGCACCGTTGCTTGAAGTTTGGAGCCACCGCCGCATTATAGTCGTCCATGGTATAGTTCCCCTTCACTGAGGGCGTTTCATTCAGAGCACTCAGAAAGTTTTCCGGGTACTTGGCGTCACCCTTCATCTCTCTAGAATCGCCCGAAGGGCCCGTGCTAGACGCCGACTTCCTCGACTCTATTTCCATTGCATGCAATCCCTCGAATCGGAAAAGATGATGAAAGAGGAAAGTGTGTCTATATACAGAAGAAGCAGCCGCTTAAAGTGCTAGCGGGCCGGATCCTTTTCGGAGAAATCTGAAGATATGAAGGAAGACAGCGCTGCGTATGATAGATTTGATGCATTGGTGGCTGGGGCACGGCGGCTCATGCAGCACTGGGCCGGGCCGTGTGTTCCGGGAAATGTGCAGGTTTTGGGCCCGTACACCAGTACTAATTTATTGAGCGCAATGAGCGATTTTTTCTGAGCCGCGCCAATTGACTGGACTAATCGGGGAAAAAAAACAATAGCCGGTGCCACCGCTCGATTTGGCCGGTGATTGACACCTGTCGCAGCCATCGACTGATAAGAGGGAATGTTGGAATCAATTATTGAAAAAATGGGGATGCCACCGAAAAAAAAAGAAACGTGATTTTTTTTCCTTTTTTTGGTTCCAGTAAATTCATTTTCGAGATTCCCCGCTTCTCGCCCAGTGGTGGATTTGCCGTCGTGTGATGTGGGGTCTATTCGGTGTGACCCGGCGAAATCGTGGCCGCTGCGGCCGTCCATCCAGAGGCAGCAGGTGTGCAGGAATATTGCTCGTGAAAGACCACTTATGATCATGGAGAGAGAGCGAGAATCGAAAATTTGAATTTTTTTTTGTGTTTGGTTTTTCGAATTTCCCTTTCCTTTGTTTCTTCTTCGAGGCCCAGCACGGCGCCAATCTCTTTTGGGCGACTGGCCAATGCTCAGAACCTTCTCATTGTAGTCATGGCGCGGCGTCCATTCCGTTACGAACAATAGAATCCGGCCAGCACCGGAATTCGGATTGCTCATGAATTCCGGTTTCCTTTTGGGTCTTCACATGAAGAGGGAAACGGCCAAACGAGATCTCGCCGTAATGTTCTGTCCATCGGTACCAAGTTGGTTCAGAGCCTTTGAGACGATGGAATTTTCTTCGAAGAGAAGCGAAAGAGCATAATAACTTTTCTACGGGAACCGCCCATATTAGCCTTTTCGATACTCACTCCAGCCGGTCTTCAATGACTTATTTATTGCATGAGATATATACGAAGTTTTGCTCATCCAAAAGACCAATCTTGTAACACTGATTGCAAATTGATGTTTTTTGAATAGATCTTCAAGCACTGCATCTTAGTAAAAGGAGTATTTTACGCAATGATTTTTTCGATTTTCCTCTTCCGTCAAGCCCCATTAATGTTATACTGTTGTTTCGACGAAGTGTAATACTTTCGAAGCCATTTTCTCTCGAGGCGATCAATTTCCTTGGCAAGCGTCGTAATTTGCCGCTCGAGCTCACTGGGAAGTTCGAGGCCGTAGTAATGTGCTGCTGGCTCAAAAAGATTGAGAAATGTCGAGTTTACCCCGGTAAACGCATACTCAAGTTCGTCAAAGTGCTGCTTGTATGTCTGAAACACTACCAGATTACCGTTCCACTGATTTCCACGATCTCTTAGCAACTGCTCTAGAACATTCTTATACTCAATTAATCCCAGACGAACTTGTCGGAACACAAGCATTTCTGCTTCGTACAAATGGTAGTCTTGGGTGTTTGTCGGGGTATTGCATATGGCGTCACAGATCTCTTCTTCAGTCAAATTTTTGATCTCAGGGAGTCCCTGGTCTGGATTTCTATCAACATTAGTGCCGTAAACCACTAAAGCGTGGATACTAGAGAAAGCTTTTATGTTAAAATAGATGAGAATTGTTGAAAAAAGCATCTTTAGTGGAATGAGAAATGGTTTCATTGCGGATAAGTCTGGGATATTTTGTCCTTTGCTGGATATTTCTTTATGAACTATAGTATGATTGTCCAAGAAATGCGAGTGCGTTCCATGAACAGAGACTAGCCCAAGGTGCTGTGGTAAGCATATCAGATCCAAAGAAACGAAACAAATTTTTATTTCCACGTTTTGCCCGTGTTGACCGAGCCGGAATTTGCACCCAGCCCGAAATGAAATCAAGCCCACAGATGTACTAGATATGTGCCTGAAAAGTGAAAAAAAAATGGAAACCCATTTGTCATCGGTGAGAAAAAGGATGAAGTCAAAAGATGTGAAATCTACAGACAATCACCAAGTAAAGAGGACAAATATCTAAAATCCCCTAGTTAGCCGATAGCGGAAAAGGTGTGCGCATAGTACGAGCAATTAATTTCCATAGAAAGAGTGTGTCCTTCGGAGCCTATTAGAAGAGGCAAAAGCCGAATAAGAGATTTCAGATCATCAAGGTGCAGCCTTTTTCTTTTAAGTTTGATGGCAGGGTGTAAGTTAAAAGCGAGTTACTAATCTCGTGTACTGAATTACTTGAGGAATGCTCATTCACGAATCCAGCGCCGTAGCATTAACTACTTTCGCTGGCGCCGTGAGACCATTTCTCTGTGTGTAGTTTGAATTCGCGCTTCATGATCTCGCGAATTTAAAACTCACGCCAGCCGGTGCAACCCAGCCACGCGCTCCAGGTGCTATTTGGTGCGTCTAGCCACCCTGAAATCCGTCTTCGCCAGTCCCTTCTCACCACGAAAGATCCTTGTCTCTTACCAATCATTTATTTGAATGTAACATAAACTCGACGAAAGAAATCAACGCATAACCGCAAACCATCATCCCTTTTGAAATCCCTGCAGTATTGATTCAGTTCGGGGAGCCTCCTCTGCGTCGCCGTTCTTCATCCTGAACCACCGTATCCCGCAGTTTCTTAACGAACAGCATCCCGAAAAAATAAGCTGGCGCCTCCGTATTTTTCTTTCTTCTTTGTCAATAGATGCTGTTTTGATGCTTGTGTGGTCGCACTCAAATCCACAACATCCTACTAAATTACGCATACCTGTAGTCGCCACTCTTTTTGCAGTGATGGTCTAAGCTCCTTACTTCAGCACCCGAAAAGATCACTACTAGTGACTTATGCCACTTCTAAAATTTGGTAATCATTCTTGAAGAGCTAGTAAATTTTCGCAGCCGACAAGACGTTTCATGGATTAGGGTAGCCGGAAGGCCCGCTATATATGGATCTTAGAATAGTTCTAGAAGAGATGACGTGTCGTAGTCAATGAACCTAACTTGTAGTCGGTTAGTTTTCTTATTGGCTAAATTATTAATGGATATTCTAGGGTTCAATGTTATGAATAATTGACTATCCTAATTACTATCTAATTTGCTGATATCCATAAAACCACTGCAGTTTACAGTACTCAAGTTGATTCACGAAATTCTTGCACAGACTAGCCTCGTTAAACAAAATAGGTCGCCTCGCGGCGCGAGGTGCTCTCTCAAGAACGGATTTTAAAGGTCTGGAGTTGCTCTTGCTGAAAATATGTTGTTTTTATGGAAGGTAACACATGAAAGGCTCGTCATAGATTGTGTTACGAGAGTTGAGAGAAATCCTTGCTCAAAAGAACAAAAGCAACGAAATTTCCCATTTACAGTCATTTTTGTCAAAATATATGCTCTAACCCGTCGTTTTGACTCACACGCCCAACGATTTGGAAGCGGTCAAAGAAATGCGATCTTCAAGCTCGCGGAATGACCTTAAAGTGTGATGAAATTGGTTCCTCTTTACCCAAGGAAATGAGCTTCGCTGTGCTCTCTGAACCCCTCTCGGTTGCTTTATCTTGAGTGGAGATGATGGCACACTCCGAAGAAACGGGACGTATTCAATTTCAATGTGATTACCTTTGGATGTCAAATCTCGCTCACCTAATCTAAGACATTCACATGAAATATGCACTACCAGGATGATGGAACGATTTTGTTTAAGTCATTCAGTACGTTACGTTACAGATAAATTAGCAGCAACACTGGTCAGAGTTGCTTAACCGGTTTAGGTAGTTGCGGCTTTCTGCTGAGTAAAGCAGAGCATGTATGGATCTCCAGGACCAGCGCCCAGAATTCACAGTATGTAGAGCCCGCGAATGGAGCTGGTGAGATGTTTACATTTGCCTATGAAAAGTATTTCGAAGCATTTTTCTATTGAGCGAAAATCACCTTACTCAATAATATAGTGAAGTGAGCCTTGTTGTTAAAAGCCCATCACTTCAAAACTTGCCTGCTCCCACGTATATGCCGCATTAAACGAGCTGTATCATGAAAGTTTTCACAAAGAATCGCGGAAAGTTACCGTAGCGAAGACGTAGAGCATCCGATCCTTTCTGGAAGTACCCGGAATTAAAGTAACTTTACATCCAAACTAATGTAAACTATTTACCTGTGTTGTGGTAGCGCATCTGACATAAGAGGGAATTCGAAATCCTCAAAACAGACAGTAACGAAAGCAGCCCAGCATAAGAGAGCCTGTGATTTATTTGAAAACAGGAAAGGTGGCGCGTGCGCCTGCGTGTGAAAACACGGCGATGTTGCATTATTGTAGAACCGGGAATCACGCGAGAAGCGCATGCAGTTCAGACATGATATTTCGACCAAATTAGGAGCAAAGTTGACACTAGTTCCGACATAGGTGTTTTTCCAGTCATGTTGTAGCCTGAAAAGGATACTTGGAGAAAAATAAAGGAAAACAAAGTCTCCAGTACTGATAGCGTTGCTGGTAGTGGGCTATTTATTCTGTATTAAGAATCGATTTATTCTTTATCCTTAGGATTATGCACGATCCCCTTCTTCGAGATCACAAGCGCCAAGTTTCACTAAAGACTCATACTGTCATCCATAGTTCTGGGCTCTCAATTGTTGCGAAAAGTACATCCGGCACAAGCGTGCATCAGGTATTTTCGATGAAGTAAATGCCCTCAAACGAAAACACATATAAGCGTCAATGTTTTTCGCTTCGGCCTCGAAGTGCTTAAGAGAAAGACTTCGTGAAAAGAAAAAGTCTGTCTACTATGGAAATCTACCCAGCTCGAGAAACACAAGAACTCATGGACGGCCACCTGGCCTGTAGCTGGCTTTTCCATTAGGGAAGGGTACAGCCCAACTTGGCAATCTCTTTTGACGCGCTGCCGAAACTTTTTTCTTGTTGGCACTCGGCTTATCCTTCTCAAAATTTCCATGCCGAGCTCGCTTGGTACATGAGTATCTCTCGCGTCTCCTTAAGTGGATTAGAAGAAAAGTGGGTTTTCTACATACTGCAAATCGATCTATCTACAAACATGTTTCCAATGATTAATCCTGGAAAGAAGCCTGACATCTTAATCCTTCATGAACATATTCACTTACCCGTAAGCAGAGGTGCGGAAAAAGTAGTGATCACTACTTTCGCGGTATTGATCACTAATTCTATATTCGCTACGCGAAAAGATGAATACTTCGCAAATCGATAATCGCTACTGCCAGTAGTGAACATCACTTTTTGGTCCATTCTCAAAGTATTGATCACTCCTTCGATACTTTCATCGATTTATTGATCAATAAATTCAAAATATTGATCAAGGAATCAATTTTCAGTCCAGAAGGTTGTATCTGACATTTTTCGGTCAACAACATTTTTTTATTTTTTTCTTGTGGAATTGATAATTGATCATGCTTTTCTTGAGCCAAGCAATGGCTTGTATTCTCAGCTCCGAAGATTTCGCAGTAGCGAAGTATTCATCACTACATCGATAAAAGTAGTGATTTATTGATCGCTACTTCACTACCTTTAAAAAATATTGATCACTATTTTTATATGAAGAACGAAGTAGGGATGAGATTATATCAATACTTCGCTGGTAATGATTATCTTTCAAAAATCGATAATCACTACATCTATAATCGCTATATCCATAATCGCTGTTCGCTACTTTGCTTTTTCGATATTTTTTCCGCACCTGTGCCCGTAAGTGTGCATAGACTTACAATTTTAGCGCACTTCCTCATTGGGTCAGAAGACGCTCATGGGTATGCTGGTTTGCGCACAGCGTGAATTGAGGCCAAGAAATTTGGAGGCTTTTGCGCATAAACGAGCCTCAACTAAATTCAAAACAATTTCTCTCAAGCTCATGTGTAAGTCCCCAAAATTCATCTTCTGCGACTATGGTTTATGAAGTGCTTTCCTTCTTTACATTCGCTTTTCATTGACTTCAATCAATCTGGGCCGCTTTGTGACCATAAGGAGCCAAAAAAAATATCGAGAAATGGCATTTAACGTTAAAACCGAGCAGCATCTTACACCGAATTGCGTGCCAAGAAATGGTCAACAAGCATTTTTTCCAAGACAGGAACAAGCTCTAAATCCAAATTAGACATTGCAGATTCAAATGCCGAGAAAAATCGAAGTTATGCCAGGTATATAAAAGGGCAAGGCGCTACGACTTTCAATGGCATTCCTCTTTTCTTCACCGATCAACGATGAATCTTACAACACTCATCCCAGTACTAGTGACTTTGCTGGTAGCTTGGGCTGAAACGCATTCTATCAAATCATGCCCCGTGAAGAGCGATTCCGGAGTTCAAGGATTTGAATTTGAGCTTGGAAAGTACACATTTACCAGTGTAGATGGCTACGTCCCTAATTTTTTCAAAAGAAACTTTGATTCAAGAATTACTCAACGCAGAGGCGGAATTAAAGAACCCAACTTCTCTTTTCCTTTCACATTTCCCACTACTAGTAGATGGGTACACGGATTTGAATTCAAACCGTCTCACTTTTTAATGGTGATGCACGGATGGTTTTTGCCAAAATACCTGGGCTCTCATAGGTTTGTTATGGATGGAGATGAGGGGGCAACCCTTCAAATTGGCGCTGGTCCAATTTGTGGTAAAAATGCCAAAGCGGCGGTGAGTTCGGATTTCTTTATCAATACTTACGGAAGTGAAAACGGTGGTAATGTGAAACCACATAAAAGGATAGCAGACTTTAATCTTAGGGCCGGAGAGTACTACCCTGTTCGGATAGTCATGTTTAACTCTAATGGTAAAACCAAATTCTCATTAGATGTCAGGGATCCTCTTGATAATTGGTGTGGTTCTAGTTGTGGCAAATATATACGCAACCCTGAAGTCATCGGAGACGTTTCTAAAACGCACACGTGGGATCGCTCAACTACTTCAGTATCCACCACCAAAAACAGCGCGGGAACCAGCGTCGACGTACATGTCCCTACACCAACAACAACAACGACTACTTATTGGACGGGAAAGCTGAGTACTACCATGGAGAAAGGTAGGGTTGGTCATAGCAATACTGTTATAATTCACCGTCCAAAAAGCTATACCACCAAGACAGTCACAAGAAATGGGTCCAAGACTGTGTCCAAAACGAGCTCCGGTCACGAAACTGATACAGTGATTGTGGAGGTGCCAACGCCAACAACAACAACGACTACGTATTGGACCGGAAAGCTTAGTACTACCACAAAGAAAGGGCAAGAAGACCACAGCAACACTGTGATAATTCAACGCCCAAAGAGTTACACCACGAAGACCAGTACAGGAGACCGGTCAAAGATTTTGACCAAAACGAGCTCTGGTCACGAAACTGATACAGTGATCGTGGAGGTGCCAACGCCAACAACAACAACGACTATTTATTGGACCGGAAAGTTGAGCTCTACCACAATTAAAGGTGAAGTTGGTCACAGTAACACTGTTATCGTTCACCATCCAACACCGACATTGAAGGCGTGTCCTTTGCAACCGGCGTGTCAAGATGGCGCGAATGCTCGCTTCTTTAAATATGAACTTCGTTCTCCTGCTGGTTTCGAAGACAATTTCTTCGAGTCCGGTTACCAGACAAATCACTTTGCATCAACCACAGGAATAATCAAGATCGACCAACATGATTTAAACCACGGAAGCGGTGTACATCATGGTGAAATATTTGGACACGGAACAACCACATCGAACTTAACTGTGGAATTGAGTGGTTTCTTCAAGGCACCGGCAACTGGTATTTTTGTTTTTGAACTCAATGCAAACCGAAGAGCAGTTTTGCAAATTGGAGCAGGTAAGGTTTGCTCAAAGAATGCATTAGAATCGGTTGACAAAACCATTATTCTCAGAGCAGAATCTGGCTTTAAAGAAGAGACTCTCGAGGTGATCCTCGAGAAAGATAAGTTCTACCCAATCAAAGTTGTTGCATTTAATAACGAAAGACAGAATGTCTTGACGTTGAAGTTCACAGATCCACAAGGTAAAGTTGAGGATCATGTGGGCAACTACATTTATCAAGTACCTGCGAAGGATGGCTCTTGTCGTCATAGGGATACCGTCACAATGGTCAAGACTTGGACCGGGTCTGTGACTCTTACTGAGACCAGCATTGGATCTAGATGGAATACACTTATTCTTCAGGTTCCAACTCCAACAACAACAACGACTACGTATTGGACTGGAAAGCTGAGCACTACCACGAAGAAAGGGCAAGAAGACCACAGCAACACTGTGATAATCCAACTCCCAAAGAGCTACACCACGAAGACCAATACAGGAGACGGGTCAAAGATTTCGACCAAAACGAGCTCTGGTCACGAGACGGATACAGTGATTGTGGAGGTGCCAACGCCAACAACAACAACGACTACATATTGGACTGGAAAGCTGAGCACTACCACGAAGAAAGGGCAAGACGGCCACAGCAACACTGTGATAATTCAACGCCCAAAGA